>VOMN01132762.1:0-15458 GCA_014899125.1 Orchestia grillus | reverse complement strand
GAGATGGATCGCGTTACCGCATCTTGCATGGGGCTCGGCCTAAGAATGTAATTCCCTCTGGTCGACCTTTGCGGTTGCCGCCTACGCTTAGAGTGCGCGCAGCGTCTCACGCGCCTCTCGCATTCCATCGCACAGCTTTGGGTATAGTTAGCCTAAAATATAGCCTGCTACGAACATATCTGCATATATGCAATGAACGTCTGATTTTTTACAATACTGTTCATTCTCTGAAGTCGGCCATCAAATGAGGACGCCCATCACTCAAGTGAGACCAAACAGAGAACACTTATTGCTCTCATAAAAAATGTATTTTGAAAATCATTGATATTGAGGGCTCTCTTAAAGAATTAATTAATTGTTGATCGATAAATTGATTGATTTCCCTCAGAACACTTTCTGCATCATGATTTTTCCCCACGTACATAAGGTTTTAGTTTGCAGCACCATCGATCTCCATTTACCGTTCACACCCTATTTTAGTGGCGCTCCAGGGTAACAAATTGCTTTCAAGCGCCACTTACCCACGGCAAATTAAATAGCTATATGCACTACACTTCCCAACAAGATTATTAAGAATAAGTTTTTATTTTGAAATTTTTGAATCACGTATAATCTGAGACTGACTAAATTTGTTTGGACCTCTTTGTTGATATCAAGCCTTTAGATAATTAAGCAAGAAGGATTGAATTTATTTTTGTAGATATTTGGGGTACTTGAAAACTCATCGCAACTACACATTTAAAATATACGTGAGTAAAGAAATACAAGTGAAAGTGAATATTGAGCAAAAGATTGTGTACTTCGAAATCAGGACTTCACTTCAACATTAAACGAATGTATGTTCCAGACTGCGGCCGCCTCACGCCGTGGAGCCTGGGCAGGAAGGCCGTCTGGCCGTGGCTGGTGAGGGTCAACGGGCTGATCGCTTCCCGTCGGCTCCAAGAGCTCTCGAAAGATGCGTGCGATAGTCCATGAATTTCTTTACTGAAATTTCATTTTCAGGAACCTTTGCGAAATGTGATCGAAAAGTTACTCCCCTCATCCAATCGTTTGTGGGATTATGTAAACTTGCTTTGTACAAGTCTTAATTCTGTTTCTATCGATGTTAGAGAGACCTAAACATGCAACTTTTGTTCACAGCGTGACTGCTAGAGTGCAAGAGAAGTTGATATTGATTTGGGTGACTATAGGATTTACACACGTTATAACGGTGCTGGCTGCGGCGTTGACCAATTCAGGATTTTTTGTTAATGAATTGTGCACTAACAATCTATTAATCGTGTAAGGAAACTATTTTTCCTAGCATCAGAAACCTTTAATTATGTCGGATAGTGAAGAGCATGTTCAGGTACGAGTCTATGATATAAGCTGGATTAAACAGGACATAAGCTTGTGACGCATGAGTCGGGACGTGGAAGCAAAAACGCGTTAGACATTGAGATAAAAGGATGGGATAGGGAATTGAAGTATTCCTTTCACTCTTATCTCACTCTATTTGTTAGATTCGTGCAGATTTGCGTCCATTGGGCCATGATCTATGTACGTAACTCTCATAGCTAAGGCTTTAGAAATGCCTCGGTCATACCGCGTAAAGAATGCTGTCGTTAGACAGATATATTTTCTAAATCTTTGCCAAAATTTTGATCAAGGCTCGCGTACACCTCTTGTGAAACTGTTGTGGGTTGCTAGCTGTTACAAGCCCTCCTGTTGGCCGCTAAGTAACCATGCGATGCACTGTCATGCTTGTGAGGCAGGAGGTACGAGTATATGTGTATGGAATCTAGTGAAGTAAGTGACGTTCAGCCCTGTTATCCCTCCATTCTACAAGGCTGGGTGCGAGCACAGCGCGAGAATGATTGAGATGCACATCCACTCCATTAACTCATTCACTAGTTTTGTTCTTCGCCACACTTTTGCATGAGCTATAGTAGAGAACTTCGCATGTGGGTACATGTATGTTCAAAAGCTGGTGGTAATGCGCACAGCGCACAGTTTGGACTCCCCAATCTTATTGGCAGAGGTCATGCGGACCAACTTCTTGCAAACTTACTGCACTTATCAGCCCTAACTACACAGCTACATTAGCATTTATTTTTATTTCAAGAAAGTAAGTAAAAAACAATTTAATGATTATGCTTACTTCTTTATAAAAGTAGGAGCGTAATTCATTTTCTCCATTCGCACTGCAACACGGCAGGCATTGGTTGGCGAAGGCTTGATGACCGGGATACAGTGGCGGTGCAACGCTGTTCTGCTCAACCAGTGGTGGTTGCTGACCGCTGCGCACTGCACCCTCGATCGGTACGTCAATTTTGAACGTGTTGTCAAAGCACTGGGTTATATTGCACGACAGTTCGCTAACGGAAAAAGTATAACCTGCCACGAAAACTGCAAAGATCGTTTTTGCTCTAGTTATGGGATGTAAGAGAGAATCTGGTAGGAAAATCATGATTTTAGGAAAAATAATTCGGTGAAACAAATTAAAGAACGGATCAAGACTATACAAAATGGGACTTGCAGGAACAGAGCAGGGCTACCTTGTTTTAGACTCTGAAACCATTTTTCTGAACGTGCAGTCAATGCGACTCGTACATGGAAGCGACGAGCTTCTTTGCAGGACTTCCAACTCGTACTGGAAGTTGGAGTGAGGACCTAAGCAAAATACCGCCCAGTAGAAGGTTCAGAACGTATGCTGATGGTGGCATTGATACTATTTGCTGTAGTAAGGCCTTGAGCTTTTCTGTGAAGCGTGTTCCCTATCGCTCCAGTTTAAGGTTTGTCGTCGTCGTCTTAGTGTAGAATTGCTTTGCTTGAATTGCAGAAGAAGCTAACTTGTACTTAGGCGGGGTTTAATATTGCTAAACACTTAATTTGTACTGGGGCGGGGCTTAATATTGCTACACAATTTGTACGTGGGCGGTGTTTAATATTGCAACACACTTAATTTGCACTTGGGCGGGGTTAAATATTGCTACACACTTAATTTGTACTTGGGCGGTGTTAAATATTGCTACCCACTTAATTTGTACTTGGGCGGTGTTTAACATTGCAAAACACTTAATTTGTACTTGGGTGGTGTTTAACATCGCAAAACACTTAATTTGTACTTGGGCGGTGTTTAATTTTGCTAAACACTTAAATTGTACTTGGGCGGTGTTTGACATTCCAAAACAATTTGTACTTGGGCGGTGTTTAACATTGCAAAACACTAAATTTGTACTTGGGCGGTGTTTGATATTGCTAAACACTTAATTTCAAAACGACAAACATGCGATTCCAATGCAGAGCCCAAGAGATAGCAGTTTGCTACTGTACTTTGAGCCAGCAGCCATCATTGCACCCGTGTATGACTGAGACACTTTAGATATCGATTAACAAACTATCTTTTTTCATCGAGGCTTCCATCGTGAATTCCTGCAGTTTCTGCCTACATCGATTTTTTAGACGTTTATTGCTCATTTGAGGTCTTATTTCCCTCATTCATCTAGTTATGCTTTAGGTGAATGGATTCTCAATTCTCACAATCCTCGATGGTGCCTTTTACTCACCGATAACTTGATCTCCCTAGAGTCCACATTCAGTTATTAATGTTCTCCAGATCCCAAACCATCACAGTACGCAGCTATTCATTCCATCCGATGAATCTTTCTACCACCTACGTCCTCCTACAGATTACCGTATCTTCAATCTCCTTAACTTCGTAATTCTGACTGTCAACGCTGAAAATTTTAACTTTAACTCCTTTAGTTTGCTTATGGCTTCAACAAATCCTACCGGCTTTACTGTTCCAATCAGTGTGAAAATAACTACTCTCATAACTCCTTGTGAGTATTAATTTCAGTCATTCTTTGAGGCAAGTACACGTGAATTAATATAATTCGATAAACAAAAGTCATATAAAATCTACTATAAAGCGTCTCTTACCCTTTAATGGGTGATAATATGGAACGGAATCTTGCATTGTGCGTTCGACTTCATAATAAGAATCAATATAATTCTTAAAACTGTAATGGAAGATTTTTCGAGATATTGTAACTTTAATTACGTAAATTCTAAGCTACAACAATGTAGGTTACAATTTATTGAATGGCTGAATAGCCCGTTATCTGATGAAGTCATCTAAAAAAATTTAACAAATAAAAACCTTCAATTTTGCTTGAGAGGCAGCTAACAAATTCTTTTTCTCAGTAAGAAGGAAGAAGGTGATGCTACAAACGTCTACTCTTTGTAGAAAAATTGAAATGCTCTTTATGTAACTCACTCTGCTGCAATTGCCTGTAAACCTTGAAGAAACTCAAGCAGAATAAATTTATAATCCAGCTTATCATAGAAAAGGTATTATTTATTAGCTAGCAATTTTACTATGAGCATGTTTAAGATTAAATTTAAAAGCTTTCTATATTTGGGTAATTACGAACTGGGGTGGCTTCAAGCATCTTGTGCGAGAGATGATCGTCCGTACTTCTGAGTAGTCCTATGTGGATGAAAGCCTTCGAGCAAAACATTTCGAACTGGAATGTGAAACGCTGGAGGAATTACTGAAATGCTAAGAATTCGTTTAATTTGAAACAAACCTTTTTTATATTGTACTCTTCAATTGTTCACTCAGGCCGGAAGGGCCACAATTCTTGACTACAGTGATCGAATATATGTTATAAGAGTTTTGATGCAAGAACTACAGTAGAGGGTGGAGCATAAGTGTGAAAACAAATTTATAATAAATAACTTATAAATAAAACATTTTAGTCGGTGGAAAACATGTACCTACTTTATACTGATACATGAATGTTGCAAAGAAAACCAAATGCTAAGATTTGTTCTGTACGATCGGTATTCTTTTCAATTACAGCGTAAAAACAGAGCCGTAAATTTATAGGTTCAATGCCCGAATTATCTCCTTTGGAATTCCGTCCCATGTGTCAAATTGCGAGGCCTTTGAATTTTCAACAGAGTTGAGAAATCCTAAACACGTGCATCGTTTCGATCCTGGACCCCATAGAAAAGTCCACCGCATGGATTAAAATCCGTAGATCAAGGTGATCACTTCTCTTTGGACAGAACCTGCGGAAATGATCTCTTCACAAGTTTTATGTGGTATTCTCAGTATGGGCTGTCGAACCACTTTTCTGAAAGGTCCAAAGCTGATCATCAGCAAAATGTCTTCCGAAAACTTTTTTAGGTACTTGAATTGGCATCTCTAAAGCACTTCGCAGTACATGAGTTTGGTACTTTCGCTTGATGCATTTCAATAGGGTATCATATTGCAAGGTTAACTCTATACTTATTTCATCAGAAAAAAGAAAATATGCAGTTCCAGTGGCCAAATATTGACTATGGAATCTGTTAGCATAAAAGACTAGTGGTTCGATATAGCATTTAGGAGAAAAAATTATTTCTAACCTTGTTTTCAAATTTATGCTCCACCTCGTACAAGAGTGTATTCTCGCTAATAACCTCTAATGAGCATAATTCACGGGTATCTTAATTGATAAAGCTATTTCACAGATCAAAACCTTTTTCTCGTCAAGTATCGTTCACACTTTTTTGTTGTTAGTGAGTGAGAAAGCAATTCTACGGCTACATATATACACGTTACACGTCGATGATGCTGATTTTATAAGAGATAACTACTTACTTATGTACATCGACTATTAAAACAACAAAAAATTGACTTTGAACCTAACGTTTATAGTTGCTCTTGATGTCAGATATTTTCCAGCTAGTTTGATGAGAGCCCATCGATAATGCCAGAATTTACTCGTGTGCAGAAATACGGATGTTATGCGGCTTGGAGGCATACAGAGCGAAGACGATCATACCTTCCAAACAAAACTGCAACACCCGCTCTACAGGCTGCGGAACAGGCCTGTGTACCACGACCTAGCCCTCGTCAGACTCGACAGACCTGCAAGACTCTCGGTTAGACGTCTCATTTCATATTTATCGGAAGTACACAGATTCTGGTGACATTAATGTAAAGTTTAAATTTCTTGGATAATGTTGTAGCTTTGGATATGTTCTGGCAAGATCCCTTGTTCAAAATACTATTCAGAGAGAGATTGACCAATAGAATAACGGGAAATGTTACGGAACTTTAGTTTCTTCGAAGTGTACGTCTTGTCGTCCTCCAAGTGCATAAAAATATTGCTTTTCATACTAGCTATCCCAAAATCAATCGCACTATTCTTATACGCTATGAAGCAGTAACGGACTTACTCAACTGCTTGATTAGAGACCTTTCGAACTGTTCTGTGTAACTAACTTCTTTTGATTAACTTTGCTACCAATGACTCATGTGGTAATAGATTGATGTAAGATTTTGCTGTCAGTTATGGCCTGTTGCGAACTGGTCAGGTTTTGGAGAACTCGTCCGCCATGGCGTTCGTGCGCAGCTTGTCAGGAATTGAGCACTACTAAGTTATTTATTTTTGTACCATATCATCGAATTCTTCAGATTTATGTTCTTACTACTGCTGTCTAAGCGTCCCTGCTTTGCTAAAAAAGGTTCTGATTCAAATCCTTTTTAACGCTTTGCGGATACACTTATACTCGCAGAATGAATGATTCCTCCCTATTTACAAAGAGCTGAAGTGCCCAGATATGCGTGCAGTCGTCGCCCCATGCTGTGTCGTGCGTCCGGGTTGCAATGACAGACTTCACTGTAAGGGGACGCTACTGACCTGTAATTCTTCCGCAGAGACCAACCCGCTGAATGTAGCAATGCAGCAACCCTCTGTATTTTCCATTTGATTTCAAACTACAGGAGTATTTTGACAGTCTGTCTTGAACTTTAGTGAGCTTTTGGAAAGTGTGTCCACATGAAATGTTCGCCGTCAGAACTCGGATTGAGCAGCAGATGGTTATTAAAAGCGGTCGAACCCGGAGGGCCGTTCCTACATACAGACCTACATACAAAACTACCTATTGAGTGGAAAATGCCGAGAAATCCCAAGATTAAAAGAAATAGATTCATTTACCTCTTATTTCTCACCTATTTCACTTAGAGAGCTCGAATTACTCTCAAACGAAAGCTCTTAAGCTTCTCCTTCTGCACATGTACAAATTAGCCCACTTAATTGCTCCCCCAACGCAAAAGGGGCGCGTTCCCCCCGCATTCGTTTACCAACCCTCCACGTTCCACTCTGCATTTTTTACCTAATTGGTCTATATAGCTCAAATTGGTCTCAAAATGAAGCCTATGACAATAGCTACGTGCAGGAGTAGAATTACAGTCAGCCACTGTCGCTTATTCAATTTGGTGACTTCGTAATATCTTTTTCCCCTTTTGCCATATTCAGTTCCCCTAACACCTAAAGAACTCTTCCTTGATATATTATTTTTTGTCAAGATTCTATGCCTATGATGTTGTACTCAATTCTTTGATTTTCTAGTGGCTATTTTTCGGTTTATAGTGCTTTTATTATTGAACTTCATTTTTTGGAGCTCCATGGAGTTCTTGTGTCATTATTTGGAGCTCATAATACAGTGCTACTTATCATTTTGTTTAGAATAATGATGTATTGTTTTCATGTTTTTTTTGTGGTTCTATTCTTCGTGACTATATTTCGGTCTTGTTATTTTCGTTGCTCTCCTTTATGGACTCGCGCATTATTGCATTTGTTTTTCCTAGTATTTTCACGTTCATTTCTCCTAAAAGGAATGATCAGGCACGCGTGGAGTTATATTTTTATCACTCTGCGTGCTACAGTTTCCCGACAAAATTGTGTACTGTAGGTTTTGGAAACCTACATCTCTATCTCAATGATTTCCGTCTGTAGTAAGTAGTGCATTTGATAGCAATTCTCGGCCGGGCAGTAGGCTACATGGCGTTCCAACGATANATGGCCAATGTTTCATCATGTATCCCTGACAATATAGTCTCAAGGGATGCCTTCTTAGTAAACTCAGTCCGCAAAATTGTTTTGTACGAACGTTGTCAGTTAACTAGACATTTTTATTTTACATGTAATCTCCTATTCTTGTACTTACTTCTTTTACTATGGCATACGTTACTGTTCGCTGCGTTTGCGTATAACTTCGTCAGAGTTCCCTGAACTTACAGTGTTTATCGTAATTACTTACAGTTCTTAAAAGTCGCATATCGTAGAACTATTATGAGTCTATTGCATGTACAAACATATTCTTGGCGTCCACAACTATGGGCATTGTCAAACATCTTATACTCGTAAATATCTATTGTACCTATGGTCATACATCATAGTCCTAAGGTAAATGTAAGTACAGTCACACACTACTCGACGGATTCGCGAAGTGACGTCACGCCAATTGCAACTTTTCATTATGAAATTGGAGGAAAGAAAGAAAGAAAGAAAATAACGATAGAATTTTTAATGATTTCATTGGCAGCTTCGTGTAGTGTTTTCTCGAATTGAAAGTTTCTACGTAAATTTTCTGGTGTTTCATGGGAGCATTTACACTTTATTCCAACTTTTTTGTCATTTCAATTAACAATGATCGTGTCAAATACCAATAATGGGTTCAGTCTGTCGTCGTGATCTAAGTTCGAAGTCGGTATTTGACGGTCACTGTATCATTTTCCAATACAAAAAAACTGCTCTGAATCTCTAGCGCACTTTCGTTGACGTGCGCTTACTACACTGATGAGTTCTAATTGTTGATTCCTGCCTGATGCGATGTACGTGCAGCTTCCAGCCATGTGGCTATGGAACCGCTGGCTCGCGCTTCACTCGTCCCTCATGTGTGAGGCAACGTATTCTTTAGCATACCGGTGACTGCTGACTCTTGATGTTTGTAGTTCTCTCAAAGGAGGTATTTTGATGCCTATTTTGACTGTTGCGATGTGAGCGACGTGCGATGGCTTCTGTCAAATGGGATCCAATATTGTCCATACACTGTCGAAGGCGTTCGCGAAAGTTGTCTATAACTCGGCGGGTCATTTCATGAGGAATGACAGTAATATCTTGACGAATTGCAACTGTAGGTTGTTCAATAGATCGAGGGCGATTAATGTATACCTTTGACTCAAGGTATCCCCAGAGAAAAAAATCGCACGGATTTAAATCAGGTGAACAGGCGGGCCAATCGATGTCACCACGCAATGAGATCAAATGACCAGGAAACATCCTTCGACAACTTTCGTAAACGCCTTCGACAGTGAGTGGACAATAATGGATCCCATTTGACGGATTTTTTTTTTAAAAGTGATGAAACAAGATATCATTATATGTACTTTCGAAAATAAAGACACTCTCTGGTTTTTTACTTTATTTGCATTTTATTAAATCTATAAATGTGTCAGATCATTTTGTCTGACCCTGTACGTGCTCACACATGCACCTCAAGTCACTATAGAATTGAACAATAGGTAAGTCTTCCAAAGTCAATGTTCCAATTTTACTCGCAATTATAGCTTCAAAAAATTATATTGCATGCAAGTGTCTGGAACACAAATCCGTCCTCTCTATTCTACCGAAACAGTAAACGTTACTCGATTTGGAAGTACATCCTTGTGATCTCAAATTTCCTTTCTTTCACCATATCCCCCTTATGAAACTAGCTCTCAACTAGCTCGGCTAAACGTGTATGCGCCATCCCAAACTGATAAGTTTCAATTCTATAGTTCCAGGAAAATACGATTCGGAAGTATACGAAATCATTCTATCGGAAACAATTAGCTCTCTTTGCGTTCCACGGTCAGGATTTGCATAGCTTACCTCGGTATCTACATCATTCAACGACCAGGTTTTGATGAATCGCATTTCATTTCGTGTTATTGATCAAGCTATATTGTCACTTATTTCATACGTTGACTCCGAAGTGGGTCATATATGGTATACGCGATCATCTAACCTAACCTATTGTAACCAAACCACTATCATGTATAAATACAAAGTTTCGAGTTTCCTTCAAATTTTTGTTCAGCAATCGAATAAGCTAGTTCTGATTAAAAAGAAAATTGAAAGAGTAACCAAATTTGTGAGACCAAAATCCTTCATTTTTTAATTCACACTAGAGATATTTGTCGGCATGTAATTTTACCTGTGGGGAGAATCGGAGTGAACGCGTTAACAAGGACGTTCCTTGCCTCGGCTGCTCGTCACATTGAGTCAAACACCTTGTCATATTGACAAATGTATCATTACAACCTGTCAATTGTAGTAAACAGCAAAATTTCATGGATACAAAATGATTTGATATGAAAAACAGCACACTCTGTCAATAACTGGCGACCTAACTGTCATAAATACTACGATGCTAGATTTAATAATGACAATGTTTTTCTTCATTCCCCGTTTCAGTATGCAAACTATAAAATTTATAACCCTTGCCTAAATGCTAATTATCGAACATACCTCTAACGAATTATTAAAAACAACTCCCACCACTCATGGTACGAAATTTCGCCGATATTTTCGATAGGCTTACATTTTCTGAACGGCACCGTTTTTTCTTCAGTTTTTATGGAACGAATGGTTTCAAAACTGACGTCCAAGACTGCTTTGGTCAGTAAATGTGGCCAAATTTTTTGAACACTTATTTCTTTATTAATACTTTCCTAGAGGCACTACAGTTCTCAAACGCACTAAATGGCCTGCTCCGTAATGAAATTCCCTTCAATTCTAAAACCTCAAGAAACTAGTCTTAATTCTGAATACCTCGGAAGCGAAATAAGATTTCCTACACCTTAACAATTCCCTATTGCACACATCACGTAAGGTCAACTATACTATTCTATGTTTCATCTTCCCTTGAAGTTTGAATAAGATTTGGTTCTTCCATTTTATTCTACAGGACTTGAGCGTGAAACTCGTTCATCAATAATTGGCCAGATCTGTGAGCTGCCTATATTCTGCATTACATGGTAACGCATCACCGTTGTACTATTCTATTTCTGCTAATCGACATACCGTCGATTGTTCGCCTAAATTTTACTACCATTCTTTCAATTCACTTCTACCAAGTTGGAATTTGTAACGAACATTACGAAGAAAGTATGAGATTAAGGGACTCTACACCGGAAGTTCGTTACCTTCTACCTAAAGTTCATTTGAAGGTTTTCTTACGCTTAATTTACCCACCGTTATTTTTAACTGCAGATTCTAAAAATGTTCAGTTCATCAACTATCTCGCCTTGTCATTATACTTACAGCACTAGTATAGGCAGTAAAAATACTCGTGGTGGTGGTAGTAGTAGCAGTGGTAGTTTGGTGACTTGAGTAGCGGTCGGGTCGTCTTAAAAAGTTATTTTTTCGTCTGTCTCTCTGTCAGGGATTCGTGAACCTATGTCCACGTAGCAAAAATGTTTCTAACGAAGTGGCCATTTGCGTATATTTCAATCATGAGAATGAATTTTCCATGAACAAATCGAATAAGCCGCACCGATCCATTCGCCCTGCCACAGCAACGCCTTTGCAGCGCCCCTGAGACACGAATGTCGCTGAGTATATAAAGTTAGGCATATGCTTCTGCACGTATCATGTGAATCTGATTTGTTTCCCGAGGTAATGATGAATTCCTCCACCCCGCTGTATCATAGGGACGATCGTTTTTATATGAACTCTCAATTGACGAAAAAATCTTATGTAGGTATAGAAACGAACATATGCCACATCGGTACTAACTTCACAAGATGCCATCGTTACCTAGTGTACCATCTTAATTAGTCTGAAATGTTCACGCTAAATTCCACCAAACACTAAATTGTCAATTTCATCTCTATTACACCTTCCTCAGTTACCGATAACTTTCTACATAAACTTCGATACAACCATCACAAATGATGGACGAACTCCGCGCCGCCGGCCGGGCATACAAGGCCCTCACTTCTCCATTTAGAGAAGGAGTAATGGAGACCACGATTGGACACGTCGTCGAAAATAAGGACTTCGCCTAAAACGTCATTATTTACACCATTATTTGTTCGATTAAGGCCCCCAAAATTAGGGGCAAAATTCTCGAGTATGCAATTGGGAAACTCCCGCCACCTATCGCAGATTTGTTCAACGCCGGCAAGTTTCGCTCTGTTTCTATTGAACTTTATCGCTCTTGACGAACCAATGCCAATTGCGATAACTACGAGTAACTAACCCAGGTCAATTTGGACTTGCATACTGATGTGTCAACACTAAGCCCTATTGCCCTTTCATTCGCAAAATGTTATCCAAACATTAATGCGTCACACTATGCTTCTGCATCCCTATCCGTAACCATCTCATATGGTCACTGATTCAAGTATGACGAAATACTTAATGTCCAAGTTTCCCCTGTGTTATATCCCAAGTCTTGACGAATTCGATGACCCGAAGTGAACACCACTAAAAAAAAGTACATTCACCAACATATTGTTTCCAACTTGTGCATCATGAAACTAGCTATATTCTCTAATACGCAAAAAACATGCAAACGTCTTCTTCATTTAAATTAGCATTGGTGAGGAAGTAACCATTCAAAGGCTTTGGGTCTTTCAATGCTTTGTTTACAATACCGAAGTTGACCGCCTAAGATGGACAACGATTTCTATTACTTCACTTCCCGAATCGATAAATTTGGTTCTCGTTTGTACCAGTTTCCTTCATTATTCGGTAATGCAATTACTTTTGTTTCTTATGCGAAAGTTTCCTCGTGGTTTTCAGGAACATAAGAATGGAACGGATATTTATTTCATTGACGGTAATAAACAAGAAACATAAAAAATGCTTTATTCCCTCTGAAACAGTGCACTGCACAGCTGAGAAATCACAATAATCGAATACTACATTGCAGAAGAACGCATTTTAGGAGTCCCTTTAATTATTTTAACCAAACTAATGGTCTTAAAGCAAAACTAACATCAACCTATTCAAAACTGACATAGTAACAAATACAGGGACTAGCAGGCTCCAGACTTTCCTCATTTCGAGTATGGACATCCAATTAAATTTTTGTGAACTAGTCGAAGGCTTCCTCCAATCGTTCTTCGTCGGCTACTATGAAAGCCATGTTCACTTTTCCGGCTTTCTCTCAACCAGTCCATCAGCACCTAACCCAAAAGTTTGATCTGCCTCCGTTACAGTTAATGACAAAAATACAAGAAAGGTAGAGTTCAACAACATCTCTTTGGCCAACATCTTTGTGACAAAAGAGGCCCTGGAGGTTTAACCACTATAAACTAACGTCGAATGTGATTTCATTTAGTTATTACAACAGTGATGTTACGAAATTTCCTATCGTACATAAATAATGAATTTACATTTTTCTCGAATATTTTGTGCTTCATATTTTTGATGCTATTGACGTCCACTTGAAGCCTTATTCATATAGACATTTTTGAAAACTTCTTATCAAAAGCAAAAGTCGAAAAAAGTATCGTCGAACTCAGGAAGTCCATCGCCATGATCCTCGAGTTTTATAAAAGACGCGGTACTCCGTTTGTCGTTGCCGGGCGGTACAAGCGTTAAATTACAACATGTTTCGTATATAGTCTGCAACAAATACACTGAAATGAATACTGAAATCTCTCCAAATAACTTTTATCTTACATATCCCCATGACGCCACATAACTTTTCTTATTCAACAGAAACGTGCAGGACAGAAAGCGTTCTCCCCTGAGGGAAAACCCAGTTTGCCCCAAGCTGGACCCTCTCGCGTGGACCCTGTGCACGAACGCGAAGAAGATTTAACACGTTGACTCCGGAGTGGGTCATATATGGTACACGCGATCACCTAACCTAACCTAATGTAACCAAAGCACTATCATGTATAAATACAAATTTTCGAGTTTTCTTCAAATTCGTGTTCATCAATCGAATAAGCTAGTTCGGATTAGAAAGAAAATTAATAGAGTAACCAAATTTGTGAAACCAAATCCTTCATTTTTAAATTCACAGTAGAGATATTTGTCGGCATGTAATTTTACCTGTGTGGAGAATCGGAGTCAACGTGTTAAAGTACTAATAGTATCAATAGTAAAAGAAGCAGTAGTGGTAAGTAAGGTTGGATTTTATAAGTTAGCTAGAAGCAAGTTAGTATGTAATAAGAAGAGTAATGTTTTCTTCAAACTCTTCAGCCTATGTTAAGCATTTTCTTTTCAGTTTTGTTGGTTACCCTTTCCACGTAAACGAAAGAAGACCTATACATGTAACGTCATGGATACATAGATCCTGTAGAAGCTGGATATACACAAAAATACATCGTACGTTCACACATTGGATGGCAGTATATTTTCAACTTCGTTTGAGTTGTATTCAGTTTCATTTCCCTTTTACGGAAAGAAAAACTCGAAATGGTAAATTTCATTTACCCGTAATAAAACATACCTCATCACATTTGGGAATTCGAAGTTATGCAAAACGATAACTTTGAGGTGGAACAGTCTACTATTCTACATGCGAATGACGTAAACATTTACATGTTCATCCCACTACGAATTAAAGCCAAAAGTTTGTTATTGGTACTGAAACAGTCCGTTCATCTCTCAATCGATCTCTGAAGGATTTAAATATGAGAACATTCTCGTATCCGTTATTCTACGTTAGCGACCCTGTCAGAGAACGCAATCCGTTTCAGTGATGCCGACACATTATTTGATGTTGCATTGGGCGTAAAAAGGACTGCAACTTAAAAAGATGAAGATCCATTTGCCCTGAATTTTGTACGGACGTTTACTATTTATGTATCGCTTCTTACCCTTTTGTAAAAATGATTCCACATTATACGTTGTCATCCCTTCCTAGCTATCTCTTTTTTGCCTTTTCTTTCTTTTCCTTCTCAACTTGCCGTTTCTATTCGCAGAGGATCTTAGTGGGAACACACCTCGTGCATAGATTTCTCGTTTTCTCATGTTCACACTAAAAGGTCCCCACTCTTTCGGCCCGAAATGGTCCTATAGTTACTGAAGAGCTGTTATGAACAGCAGTACCGTTACTCCATTCTATTCGGAGTTAAACAAAAAGACAACTTTCAAGTGAAACAGCCTTAAAATGACATTTATGGAATGAAAATCTCATCAATTGTGAAGTACATCGCTGACATACGTCGAACATTACTGATGAATGCATCGTTCCGTGAAAAATGATTGACTTGGATACGCAGACTATGTGCGATATCTTGCACGACGATGAAAGTTTTGACGTGAGTCTAAGATACCAATTGATCGAACCTAAGAAAGAAAGCATGTCTTCGTTCACAGGATGGAGGAAATTTCTAACTTTTAATTTAGCAAGATCAGACTCAATCTTCCCATGGCCAACCACAAAACCTAAAAACTTCAACCTTTTTGCTGCAAATTTACATTTCTCCAGCTCAACAGTAGAGCCATCTTGTCCAACGATGGCACCCACGTCTGGGGATAGTATGCGTGACAGCGTCGATAGCAAAGGCGCAAGGAAATACGTTGTTAATATTGTGCTCGCATAACTCATTGAAGTCTTCCCGAATAGAAATATATCGGTGGTCAATTTCAAGACACGTATGCATAGTGTCTATGATCGAAACGAGA
>VOMN01132757.1:0-14445 GCA_014899125.1 Orchestia grillus | reverse complement strand
GGCCACCGGCGAATCGAAGGTGTATCGCCGGCGAAGTGGTATGTAGTGGGACGATCATTGACGTGCAGGGCCGAGCAGGGACGTGGCATAGACGAGCGAAGCGGATGGCCGCGGACGTACAGAGGCCCATAATTTCGACCAAAAACTGGTCATTTCGTCTGTGATTCACTGATGATTCGCCGGTGAGACGTCCCTACGTTCGCGCTTGATTGTCCTCAATTCACCTGTGATACGTCCTTGATTTTTAATAGGGTGGTGGCTTAAATTAAGGAGCAAGAACTAAAACTTAGGTACATCAAACAAATCGGATTTTTTAACATTCATGAGAAATTTAACTTTCATAAATGATGATGCATACAAATGCTTATTCCACAGAGCATTAAAATTTGAATGTTTTTCTTTGACACGAACAGCAGCGATTCATTACGTAATTTACTCGCTCACCAAGTATCCAAAGCAGGGAGAAAAAGTAGTTTCCATAAAAAATAAATCGTAAAATTCAAACCAAATGTAAGCCTTTCATCACCGTTTAATGCCAAAGTCATTTTTCAAACACTGCTGCGCCTTTGACCAGCAGAATTTCATTAGGTTTTGACGATTTTCTACTGCAACTTTAGCTCGATCTTCCCATGTATCAAACATGTATAAATTCATTTAAGTCTATTTCTACGTTTGTGTTAGCTTAGAGACATTTTCAGAGAAATCTTCCGTAAGTTTGTTGTACGATTTAAGTCAGGACTCTGAATTGACCGATCCGTAAAATTTATTTCTTGGTAGTTCAACCTGTTAGGCGTGATATCCAAGAGCATTGTCTTCTATGCACACAGGAATTTCATACCCAGAAGTATAAATTAACGACACAATACACTTTTTCAACAAATTCTAATACATAGCTCCATAAAGTTACTTTTGTAAGTATTTATACGAGAGGTGACGTGGCTCAACCGGGTAGCACGTTGAAAACCATCGCGCTCTATTCCTGTGCTAAACTCGATTGTTTTCTTGATACACTTTGAGCTCAATTTTCATTAATTCGTATCTTACGTATTATTTTCAGTGCGAATTGATTATGTTGAATTTTCTTTTCTTACTGATACATATGCGGGACTATTTCCCTCGTGACTGCAACACGTTTTCGTTTGCAAATGCCAGTGTTGCTGACTCTTTCTTTTGGCTAATGAGCGGTTTCTTCCGTGGACTCCAAGCATAAAGTTTACGGACGGGAATACAAATCTTGTCTAGACCCATTAATATCGCTTGAAATTTGTCGAGAAATGCTCCACGCAGTTCTAAAGAGGGTCTTCAGTGCTATTCGTTGAATGAAATTGTCACCTCTGGTCGTTCATCTTCTTGATATTCACGCATTAAGCTTCCAGTGTTTTCCTGCAATTTCAGAATCCTGCTCGCAACGTTGCTGTACAAGTCTCATATTAAAGTTTCACAACACAAGCTTTTAGAGACTTGCCGACTTTTCTTAGTTCTGCCTTTTTAAGAAATAATGCAGTGCTGATGAAGATTAGTTTTTGAACTTTTTGAAACTGATTTATAAGCAATTCGTCTTGTGCACGTTCCAGTCTCATGCTGGAGAGGATTTTCCCATAGTTCTAGACTTGAACTTAACTCGCTCCTCTTTTGCTGACGACCCGAGACTGTCCAAGGTAGTGAGAAGTGTCGAAAACTGCGTTGAGTTGCAAGAAGACCTTGAGAAAATCTACCAATTGGCATGGTCAAACAACATGGAATTCAATGAAGGGAAGTTCGAACAAATGAGGTATGGAAAGCACCGAGACAACAGGTTCCCATACAAAACCGAAGGGGGTCAGGAGATAGAGAAAAAAGCTCACCTAGGGACTTGGGTGTTATCATCGAGGACAACGGACGATTCCGAGAACTTATCGACCTATCAGTCAATAAATATTTCTTTTATACCTTGTGTGAATGTCTTGTGATGAAGCATTGCATCGTACATCGACCTCAGTATCTGCATTTGTAATATCAATTTGGCGTCGAAACACTATTGTACTAGAATTCATGATAATAAAGTGAATAAATGGTTTGGACATAATAATTATAGCTTACGATACGTAATTATCATTATACCCCCACAGCCATCCTCTTCAAATTATTCACTCAAAGAGAATGACAGTTAAATAAATTAAATTGCGACTTTACCTACGCCTATGTGAATTACTTAATTTAATTACCTTAAGAAAAGTTCTCGATTTGCCAGTGCTCTACTTATCACTCCCGTCCACATTTAAGCAAGCTTAATTACTATAAAAACAGGCACATAAAAGCAGCAAGTTCAGCAGGCATTCAAAGAATTAGCCTAAGCCCATTCGTTTCGTCTACCATTATCCAAAAACTTCCTAGGAAACTAAATTGTGGATCCAAGTGAGAACTAATTCAAAACTAAGAAATATGAAGAAGATTATGCATCATAGAATATTCGATGAGGTTCCCAGAGGTAGAAAAGCAAGAAATTAAATCTATAGCTGGGGCTCTTTTTCGATTTTTAGCAAAAGCCTCCGTCTTTAAGTGTGTGCTTCAGGTTGGAGAGCGCACGTGGTGTAGGGAGGGAGTTTTGGCTCAATTAAACATGACGTTATAAAGTTGTTCACAATTATGCGAACAACTTTTGACATTCAGGCTCTAAAACTGCATTTGTGAAGGTGCACTACACTAAATAATATCATGAAAGATTTTTGGATATGAAGCTCCGGTGAGTTTATGAGCGTCAACTATAAAAGTATTCTAAATACATACATACTCAGATGAATTTTGTTGTATTCCATGTCATTTCATATTTTTTTTGGAATCATTTAATAATTATTTTTCAATACAAATTACCTTTAATAATATTGATATGTAGTTCAAACGAATATGATAACGTGACCGAAACTCTCAATCGAAATAAGACTCAAAATTATCTCTCAGCTGTACAACACTATGACGAAGCCAATGCAGGTGGCACAGCTCATTCACGGAATAAAGTTACGCGATTTTCTCTTACGCAAAAACTACTTTATACGGTGGCAGCTATTTGGGATATGCATGGAATAATTTCAATGCGCGCATGCTAAATTTTAACATTTTGCTTAACAACTCGGTATAGATTGTAAACGATTATCTCCACCGTTAATCCCTTCACACTATTTCAAAATTAGGTTTTTCAACTCTAAGAATTTTATTTTACACAGTTTGGCATATGTGATGAACAGCAATAGAATTTGTGAGACCAGTTTACAATCGTTAGCATAAGAAAGTAAGTTTCCTTCTCTGAAGTTAAAAAAAAATTCTTAAAACAAAGGAGAAGCGACTGTACTACTTACACGGGAAAAAATTCTTGAGCTCGTTAAATCAGAAACTCGACCATCATTTATGAGCAGTACCGCCTGGAGAACATACTAGTATCGTGAGGGGCGGCGCTTCTCATCAGCATATTTTGCTAAGTCGAGCACATAAACATAACAATAAAAACGTACACAATAATAATTAACGCAAACAAATTATTATGTGTAACCAACAACAGGGAATTCACACTTTACAAGTACTCCAGGTCAGGCTTTACATGCGAGCTATACGAACTCCACATTCAGGTAATTTAGGACACAGGAAGCCTTTAATAATCCGTTTGTCTCCTGACGGTATTCTCAGGGGTAAGTTGACTAGGAAAAAAAATTGGGCTAATTCGAAAATCTACGGTAATCAACAGCATCTGCGGCATTAAAATTCATACTGCGAAAACTATTCTACACTACTTTGTCGTTACTCCCCCAATTAGTTTGTGCGAGGCAACATGCATTGCACTTTTAAAATATTAACTTATACGCAACTAAGCAATGACTTTTATTTCATAGGTTCATATGTATACCGATTTATCAAGGTCAAGATTTGGTTTCTCAACTCTCACGAGGGAGCCATTTATCAAGGCATTCGAATTTATTTCAACAAAACCTTCAAGATCGCGTCAAAATTTTGTACTGAAAATGAACGAGCATTTGCAAGAGCAGAAAATAGCATATGTTGGAACAGACCTAACATATATATATACATATATATACGGTATTAATAACATTTCCCGCTATTTTTTCCCTTTAGTATTTAAGTGTCTGAAAACATAGAGGCAAAATGTTGAAGTATCCTAGTTATTGACCAAGAAAACCAGGCGGCTCTAAATATTGAATATGATAGAGGCTCACGGAGTCTCCGGCTAGTAGGGAAATAGCTTCCTTATCCATACTGATTCAAAAATTTGTTCAATTTAATAATTTATTGAATTTACTTTCGAACAAATTATATTTACAATCATTCATTTGAAGAACCTTTATTAATTCCAACACGTTTTACCGTTAGGTTTTCATTGCCTTACAACTACTGGTGCGGTGAGGGATGTGAGGAATGTGTGGTTTAAACTTCCTTTCCCAAGGGAAGTACTCCGTGGTCACGTGAAATGCTTACCTGAGCCGAGGATCGAGCCCTGGTCCTCTCGGCTGCGAGGCCATCACGCTAACCACTACACCATTTGGAATGATTAAATTGTTACCCAAAATTCAATATGCTTTATTTGAGAAAAATAACTAAAATTCTCACTCAACTACACTTCAGATTCAAAAACTGTCGACTATAAAAATAACATTCATTAATACAGTCATGACTTCCTCTCAAGATTTCTCCAAGACATTTACACATGGCTTCAAATATTGATTTACTTTTAACTTAAGAAGAGATGAACAGCTTTCATATTATTACCTTCACTTTCAAAAATGTTTCAAACGGAGAAGAGCGCAGGCATGTCGTAAAGACTGAAAACACTCTTTTTCTCAAAATAGAATACAATTAAAAAAAAAATTAATAGCTCTTATGGAAGCAGGGTGTACATGGATAACGGTTTGTTCGAATGTGGCCTTCAAGTTTCATAATACATTACAATCCATGACAATTAAAATGCATCCATAAAATATTACTCGAATGTACATTCTTTCTTCCTAAGTACTTAATAAAAGCCAATACATTGGTGCTCTACCTTTTCCATTATATTTCAATTAAATCTTTGCTGCACAAATATATCTTTCAGTAATAACATCTATCAGATCCATAATTTTCCTACTGCTTACTATAGATCCATTCCAGCAGCCAATTTTCAGCTCTACTTTCTCGCGGTGAGCTTCGTATGCTATTTTTTCCTGTACATTTTTTCAAGTACATGCTGCCGATAATTATTGGATCATTAAGCGGTGCAACAAGTGTTCAATGCATCATTGGTAGCTTAGTGTACTATTGCAGGATCGTGAAACACATTGCAGCCGAACGAATACTTTGTAGATTTTGTGTGCCAAAAACAAAATGTTAAGTAATACATTAGCAGAAAACAATACATGAAAATTATAATACTATATGCGAAAATCAGCATAAAAAAGCTGCATAAAAACTCTGATGAATAAATAGATATTACACCGTTTTAAGGAGAAATACAACCAAACATGAACATAGTTGTTGAAGCCAAATTATGAAAAACTAACATCGGATTCAAAACCAGTTTTCAATCAACACTTTTAGTTTTGAGAAGTTAGCAAATGTACGAAATGCATTCTCCAAAAACATTAAATTTCCGATTGATAATATTATGTTATCCGGATTCTTGTGAGCAGATGCATGCACCAAAAATGGCTTCAGGCACTTCAAAAAATGAAGGATGCATCAAGAAGGCATATTCGTTTAGTTTCCTAAGAGGATACTTCACGACATATCTACTGTGTCAAACGATTACTTCCCTGCTGAGAGCTGCTTACTCTCATTATCTTGATTTTAAAATTGGAAATCAGGACAAATCCTGGGCCTCACACATTGTTGCAAGATTTGATATAATGGACTAACGGCATTGTTTATTGACAAGAAAACAGTACTTAACTTTACTATTCTGATAGTGGTGAGAGGCACAAAACCATGTAGATGATTTTCTTTTTGTTGGACAAGTATTACGTATTTATATTAGCAAATGAAAATTTTTTCAAGCTCACCATGGCCAAAAATTTTGCTGCCTTCTTACACTCGAGCGCAATTCTCAGTTCCGTATTCTGCTACGCTCAAGGAGGGCATGTTTGTCAGACCTTGGATATGAGAGGTGTTGAAAGATCGTGAATTGTTTTTATCGAAAAGGGGCTGAGTACATGGGAAGCATTGAAGTCAGTCTGCCGAGGCATTCCTGGTATGGTAACACGCGGGTAACTTAATTACTAAAAGTACATCGAAAAATGATTTTAGTTTTATGATAATTTGGGATGCCCAATGACTCTCAAAATTCACTGTTCCGACTTATTTTCTCCTAACTTCGAAGCAGCGAGCGACACGCATGGAGAAATGTTCCACCAAGACATTTCTGAGATGCAAGGCAGCTAAAGCAGGTGGAACCCCAGCACGATAGGGGACTTCTGCTGGATACTCTCGCGTAACATCTCGGGGGCAAAGTGCTCTAGATCATCTTTAAAGGATTTTTAGTCTACAATCGTATGATTTGTGTAGTGAATATTCTATGAGCCAAGCAATTTTGTTCCATAATTTTTCAGCATCCATACCGCTAGTTCTCTGATATGCTTTTATATTATTTGAAATGAACAGACTACAATACAAATATGTTTGCAGTGAAATAAAATTGGAGTGTATGAAAGGTAAACCTCCAAGGTGATAGTGGAAACTGTTCAATTCAAGACATCAAATTCAGTAAAAAAACCTACTTACATCTTTGTCAGGGGCTAACAATTTATTTAGTAAACCAGTGCTATTAAATTAGTAATAACATGACTTTCCTGGACAGACAATTAGTCACCTATTGTCTTTCGACCATGTTCTTGAATCAGTCTTCGAAGAAGTGACCAAAGTTTATGTTACATGCAAGGATTGAACAAACATCAGTCTTCATTCAGAGCTAGCAATTTATAGACTTCGTGGGTTAAGAAGTACCTGAAAACTGATTTTTAGAAGGTACTATTTACAGATGAGTGTAGGGTACTTTGGACGGTCCGGATAGTCGGTCCTGAAAATGAATTTTAGACAGACAAAATATTCTTTTTAAATTCAAACGCTTGTTCGGAGGCAGATGTGTAATTTTATAGGCCGCTATTATCAGAAAAATATTAGTTGAGCCGTTCAACATTCCAGAAGAAGTTGAGCTCCCCGTTTCAAACGAATTTCCTAAATTAGCCTCTCTTTCTCTGAAACCACTCCTAAACCAAGAGTTTTAAGCAGAGATACACTTTTACACTAAAACTCTTACATTTTTATGTATGATAACGCTCTCAGGCATGCTTCAAGGATTGCAAAGGAATATCTGACCGCCAAATATTTTATTAATTAACTGACTTCCTTGTTCACAGGACATCAATGGCATTGATAATCTTTGAAGCATTATCAAATCTGAGATAAATCGTGACGGTTCATATCAAGCGTGGCTGCCGCTTCTAAATTTTTGAAACCGCTACTGCTACTTCCGCTATCTCAGTAAACTGAAACTATAGATATTTAAAAAAAATTATATCAGTACTCGCAAATCCGCTACCACCACTCCTTTTATAAAGCGCTACTAAAATGTGCTACAAATGGGCTATAAAAACACATTTTCACTGTCTTTTTTGCACATTTTAAAATCATGCAATAAGATTAATTCAATCTTCTCCCCTACCTCCTTTTGGTTTTATTCGCGTTCCGCTCTATGCAGAAACCGGCTTCGCCACCTAGTGCTTCACTACCTTTGCGTACTGACCTATTCGAGCCAACATGCTGCTGATTGAACGTCGGAGTTTCTTATCCATTTGCTTCGTACGAATACGTATGGTAGCAATGTACTAATTTCCAAAATGCATTTTGTAGACAAAAACAAGTTGGACCGCACACCTACACTCTTAATTATACTCATCGTCATTACCAACCAATCCATAATTTGATAATCGCTGAGGACGACGGTTGATCGCTTACCAAATTACTGGACGATGGACACTCGAGAATCGAAAATCACGTCAGATAACATTGGATGTGCTTATGTAGAGTGCATTTTTCACCCATTGCTTCATTTAATACATGCTTAATTTCAATATAAATTTGTAATATTGTATAATAATTTCGTATTCCTTTCACTATCATACGTGCCTGTGTTTTATGCATCAAAATCTGCATTCTAATTAGAGATGTGGACCGATAGATGTCGTTTTACCATTGTATATACATATTACACCGTGTCTTGTACGACAACTGCTAATCGTACTTTTTTGCGCCCTAATTGATGTTGAATAAATTTAATTCATTTCAAAGATCGGTGCTTGTCTTCCTCGCTTCCTCCGGTCCGAGAAAGAGTATGTTCACGCACACTACGGCCATTACAGAAGCAACGAAATATCAAGCATGCTCCCTGACCAAAACAGATGCCATATTTTCATTTAATTGAAACATTAAGCTGAATTAGAAACTAAGCACCCGATTTGCATGGCAACCACCCTTCAAGGGTTTGGATTGATGTTTTTTCAAAAAGGAAGAAATGGCAGACCATTCTAAAGTATGTCTCTACCTAGAAATTTTAATTCATATAAAATTGAAGCTAGTTTAAAAGCAAATCGTGCCAGTTACCCTATCAATAAGTAAAAAAATATTGTGTTGTGTCGCGTGTTCATAAGGCTTCGTCAATTCTCAATAAACATTGATTTCGAGCGAAAAAACAATGCCTGCATGTGAAAAAAATAGTTCATCAACTCTATCCTTGAGCATGGCTAATGACAAAAATATATATTTATTAACACAATATCGAAAAGTTAATTAATTAAATACAGGAATGAATCTCGAATGAGTATTTGAAATCCAGTTAAGTTAAGAAAAGCTCATGTGTAATAGTAATAATGACATTATGAAATGCTAGTGATTTTTCGTGAAACAATATTAAAATGCTGATGACACCGACTATAATATCCGAAGCATTTTGCCCAAAATTTCATCGCTCTTTTGACCTTGCTAGCAATTTCATGATTTAGATATGTATTTTCAAGGCGTTGGGTGTTGCTCGGTACGTAAGTGAAACAAATGTTCTTATTTTGATGTTATGTAGAAAACCTTAAGGAGCAGATTCCAAGACTCCAACCTTGACACAGAAAATTGAGAACCTTGCGAGTCAGATCCGGCGGAGGACTAGAGGGCTATCAAGCACCCGGGTGCCTCAGCAGTTTTGCCCAAATTACTCCGTAGTTGCTTCCTTTCATTGTTAATAGCGTCTCTCACACAAGAACGCGGGACTTTCAAAAGCAATTTTAAATTTTAAAGTAGTTTTTCCATTTGGGTCAATTTCTGCACGTAAGCGTTAAAGGTCCCTCACGGTAAATTTAAAACGTTTTAGACAACAGCATGTCTTTTCTCAATATCTCTACATAAACATTCATCATGCTTTACACATAGTTTTGCGCTGCTCAAGGTATAAACATCTTTCAAAGCAAGTATATGAACGACAGCGTCATTTCCGCTCATATTATGCCATGGATTTAAACAATGTTGACAATGATTTAAACTACTGAAACGGTAGGGTTTTAAAGTCTCTTTCATATTTCCAATTTTTGGATTATGGTCACGTTCGCAGTACTGTGAATTTTTTTATCCTAATCATTCCTGAAGCCTAGAGAATTACTCTTGCTCTTTTAGTAGAATCAAAACTAAATCACTGGCTCAATTTTTAAAACTAACTTGAGTTCCTGTATCACTACATAACACAAAAAGTTTTGTATAATTGAGATCTCATAGAGCTTTTTAAAAATAAAAGTTACCTCGCTTCAACCTTCAATCATACTGGAAATGGAACTAGTTGAATGATTTAAATTCGAGGGAGTCGGCTCTAGAATAACTTTTCAGCTGTATGAATCATTAAAAGATCCTGGTTTCAAACTACTCAATTTTACCGCACGACTCACCCCTAGCAACATCACGCTCCTTGTATTCATTGCGTTGAGTGTAACGCAGGAACTTTATGAAAACACTGAAGATCAAACCCTACTACATCTCATTATATTGAGCCAAATTGCACAGAGCTTTCTATGTTTATAAGCCTTGTTATCATCGAAGTCTTATCGCTGCTTATCAAATTAGATACGTTGAACAGATCGATCTGTGTCGATGTGATGGAAGGCATTATATTAATGTACAGCACGAGGATGAAGTACGAGTGATTTTTCAGTGACACGATACCCTCTCTTTATCTGTATGTGAAAATCTAGAAAGAGAACTGCACGCTACGTGTTATTTCCACTGCGGGAGAAAAAAATCGAAGTGCCTCGCTACATGTTGGCGTGTTATCGAATGATAACGCAGTCGTTCCCTGCGATAGTTCCTCTGATGAAATTTTAGCGTGATGAGAAAATGTCTGGTTCTTAATTCAGACTCTCAATGATTGAGGATCATGAATCAAGTTATCAAAAAAGCACATGAAATAGTCACTTTAGTGTATAAAACAATAAAGAAATTACTCAAAATTAATGAATATCCTCATGTGGTCATGCATGTTGTTATCGTATCAGCAATATGATAACAAGAAATAATTAAAGCAACAAAGTACTTGAAAGATAAATATCTCGATAATACCATAGCTTACCAGCTCTTGAAGTAAAAATGCAATGGGGCAATCAATTGCTATGCTGACAATCTCGGCCACGTTCATATATACTCAATGTGTTAACTCTATTTGTTTAAAACAGGTTTATTTAACACATAAAATTGATAAATAACTGAGTTGGATTAAATGTTCAAACCTAGGATAGATTGAAGTCATTAAAAAATTCAGAGTTAAACCGAAGAAAAATAATTCATTCAAAAAATATATAGTTCAACAAGCTGAAAGTATGCTCAAACTGTTATACTAGATGAACAAATTACAGACGGGCTGAGATTTTATGAGGTAAAAGGTACTTAAGATTCATCAGTAAATATGACCTTCAATATTGTAGAATGGTTAAGGAATGAAAAATAATAGGAACAAGTTCAGAATTACGTTGAACAAAAAGATTGAAAAATCAACCCCCGGTGAAGAAAATTATATTATGGTACCGGAAACTTAAAGCATGCAAAACTAAATTACACCTTTTTAACTCTTTAGAGTACACTATTTATCCAGAATAGTATAATTAAAGTTAACTGACCGTCAATTTCCGTAGATTCAAATAATTTCAATAGGTTTCAATTTTTCTATAAGGTTGAATTAAGATTAGAATTTAAATAAGCCAAAAATTAACACTAGGCAACCCACTGCAGTGTCAGCTCATTTAAACCAGACTTCAATTCCAATTTAATTAAGTTCCATCAGAGCCTCTAGCGCTTTACCAGACACCGCCGTTGATTAGTTGGGCATTAGTTTGTCTAACAGTATGAATATAAACAAAATTCTAGAATAGGTAAATCTGTGTTTTTCAGCATACACTACCTGGCCAAAAAGTTTGTGACAAAAGTATGTGAAATGTAAGTATAATTTAAACAGTTTTTACGGAGCAAAAAATATAATACCAATTTTGCGGTCGGTGTTACGGTAATCAGTATGGCACCTATTCTCTCCGCGACAAGTATGAACAATTTCCCTAGAATGAAATCATACATAACAAACCGCTGTCTTTGATAAAGAGCAGGTTATAAAATTGCATCAAGTTATAAGATTGAGAAATCCGCCCTAGGAGTGTCTTATATGATGTCCATATGACTTAGGACCGTGAGAAAACAATTGCTCAGTGGAAAATAATGGTGGAGTGCTTTCATTCAATGGTGGTACTAGCAAGTTTACAATTCGGAATACTTGCGACAGGCGTTCTCTGAAGTGATTGCTGAAACCAAACTGGCATAAAACGGTTCAGCAATAGGCTAGCATGTTCAACGAAGGCTATAAGAAAATATTTATGCTCGCACCATGCGTCCAGAACTGAAAGAAATGGGTTAAAAGAGTTCCGTCGCCACCAGGAACCAATCGGTCAGTAAAACTAATCGAACGAAACGGCTCCAATTAGCAAAAGACCGCAAAGACTGGACAGTAGAGCGATGGAAACACGTCCTATGTTCACATGAATCGAGAATCACCTTTTTCGAGAAAGTCTATCGGAGTTAAAATGAGACGAGAAGCCCATGAAACTAGGGAATCCTTTTCTTATTGCTGCACTAATAGATTTACGCTTCAGAGAGCGTACACGAAACAAAAATAAAACAAATGAAGCCGGTACGAGCATTTTAAAACTTCAAAAATAAAGCTTTCGAGTTAAACAGAACTCATCTTCAGTATTAGTAAAACAGTATATTGCTTCTGAATCTGAAAAGGAAAATGGTATGTTCATCAATTCATCAAAAAGAAAAAGAAATCAACCTAAGCTAAAGAATTAAGAGGGTTCGAAATGTCTGTTCCATTTAGTGATGGCCAGTGCTTTACGAATGAAATGTTTTCAAGTAATCTAACATGCTGTTTCTCACACGAGATAAAATCTTAAAATTATTTACATCTGTTGGATGATCATGTGTTCGGAAGTATTCCCGAATATTACTGTGGACGTAGTTTGTAGTTACCCTGCCGGTACATACTTCTAACTTCCGACGACGACGTCCCGAGATAAGAACTGGGAGGCAACTATGAGGGAGAAATTTTAAAATCATGAGTTGGAGAAATTATGAAGTCATATGATATTTCAGATAAATTCATGTCAATTTCAAATAAATATGCAAATATACCTAGAACACTCGATAACTTTGAGAGAAGGTGGACTTGAAGGAAAAGGGGAGCACCACTGGGCGTGAAGCAGCGGAAGTCAAAGGATGGAGTTTATCCCATGCACATATTGAATCCAACTTGAACGCATTTAATTTCGGTTCTAGTCAAAAGGGCAAAAATATTGCCACCGCTTAATTATGAATCCACCTGAGCTCCTAGTGCGCTCAGTAGTGAGATACTCTTGGGCAAGAAGATAAAATATAGAAATCAGAATAAATCAGTAAAGAGGAGAGTACTCCAAGCTGAATGATAGAAAGAATGTCAAGTAGGTTCACTTGAGTAGGAAAATAAAATAATGGGAAAAATTCTCACAAAGGCCTATGCTGAACCTGTCAAACGTACAAACTTTCACCCAGGCAATTAATCAGCCCTGCTGGCTGAATAATTGAATCGAATAATACGTCAACAGCTCGGAACACTTGACAAAGCGAGAAGATGAATGAATGGCAATGCCTGAACATTGACGTTTGTAGATGATTCCAGTAGTCTAGCCCGCCAATATTCAAGGCACGGCGCCTCTCCCCTTTTCATCGCAGCACGTTGACTCCACAATCAGTTAATTAACACTATAAGCTGAAAAGCGTCGAGGACACGTGACGAACAAATACGGCTCACAGACCGTAGTTCAATGTTATATTTCAACTGGCTCTGTCCCCTGAGCCATTTCCTTCGCCAACATAGCCTGCTGATCCCGCACAAGAACAAATGAAGAGCAGCCAGCGAATTTTATCTTCCGTCTGTTTTATGAGGTCTACGAATCCTACTGTTCAATGCGTCTCAAACTCTTTTTTTTTTCCTCGTTACTGGACAGAGATCTGCATGAGGAGACGAAAAAGACTCTTAGCAGTATATTTTTTAAACAAAACTTCTCTACATTTCTATGTCTATCGTGGATTTTCCATTGTTTTTTGTTTCTATACAATTGTTAGCAGTAGCATGCATTATTAGTGTTGTCAACTTAAGAATAGGACTCTTTAGCAGCACAGATGCAGCAAAGGAGTGGCATATGGTCCAGCCTGGGTGGCACAACCTGGAGCGTCTATGTGGGAAGTATTTTGGGCCATTTGGGGTTAAACCGACAATGGCAACATGCTTACTCCCTACTCTACAATACTTATAATTTATTGAAGCACATGTTTGTTATAGGCAAGTTAGACACATTCTCTGCTGCTGAAATTACCAGGGAAGTGTTTCACCTTGTCCATCAGAGTTACTCTTACAGGTACTTTTATTACAAAGGCCCTCATACAACCATGAGAAAATCTATTGGACATCGTGCTCCCTTCAATTAGGGAGTCTCATTTACTTTACTTATATCATATTAGAACTTAGTAGCAACTTATACAGAGTTCCCAGTTTTCCAGTAGATGCTAAGTATTTAGTCATGGAAGCTGCAATGGAAAGCAGAGTGTTTTCATCAAAACCCCCACCCCCTAAGAGGTTTTCAACATTGAGGGAAACTTTAATACTACCTAGCTCAGCATGCAGTATGGTTCTTGCCAGAATATATTTTGGACATTGGAGTAGGAAGTGTTCTATGCTTTCTTGATTCGCACAAGAACACCTGCCTTTATTGGCAACCTCAAGACGATGTAGGTGTTGGTTAAGGCCCACATGTCCTGACCCCAACCGAGCCATTACAGTCTCTATCAGCCTGGACTGGTGCAGTGACCAAGGCCAGAAAC
>VOMN01132754.1:18889-32212 GCA_014899125.1 Orchestia grillus | reverse complement strand
TAGCAGGCACGTGTAGCAGGCACGTGTAGCAGGCACGTGCCAATTCAATACACGCGTCTTATGAAAATATACAAAATATACAAAGAGCAGGGGGCTACCGACACTGCTGGGTACCGGCACCAACTATTTGATCTTCCGTTGCTAACATCTCCCTCATACTGCGTGCTGATAGCTCTTTCCAGGTAAAAGTAAAATTTCTGGATGTTTTCTCATAAATGTACTATCACTCGAAAGCTCTATTTTTAATTAAGAACTTTATTGGAACGTTATGTATCTACCTGCTTCTAAAGTATGGTTCTGGATATTTTTTTATAACAGTTTTACTCAGTAACTATGAGCTGAATTCTTCAAGTGCTCGATATTGATTATTGCTGGGGCCAAATATTTAGACTGATGACAGGCGGCAACAAGAACGGGTGAAGTTTTAAATTTTAAAATTCGATGAAAAACAATCGCCAGAAATTAATTCAAAATATCCTTGAGAATGAGCTAAAAAAAAGTTTGAGCATCAATTTGAGTTATTCTAACAAGCAGACTTAATTGATAAAAGGCATTCACAGGTATTAAGGTAGGCATTCATAAGTATTAAGGTAGGCATTCATAAGTATTAAGGTATTAGACATTAAACATTCAAAAGGTAAGAAACAATCATGGTTTTAATATATAAATTTGAAAAAACCTATCCAATACAGTACGTAGCGAGGAATACTGGAAATAAAACGACGAAATATGTCACTCACTGCGCAGGAGCAGTCGAGCTCGTCCTCCCCGCTCTGGCAGTCCCCAGCGCCGTCACAGAAGGCGTCCGAGGAGACGCATGTCCCGTTCCAGCACGGGCGCTTGTCGGCGGGACAGCCTGGTCACACGCACACATTTCCCCATTGATTTATGCGCTACACTGCCATTGTGGTGCACAAACGATCCAGTGACTCGCTCAGTGTGACATGATGAAATTAACCTTATTCTGGTATCGATACGCAATGAGTATTTCATTCGTGAAGTCCTCATTCCAGTAGTTTAGGTTTATATTATTGAAAAATTTACTTCTGGAACGCGGTATTCTTTCATTGTGATTTTCGAAGTACCGGACGTGATCTAATTGCAGGAATATTATGCTATCAAGGAGATGGTTAGGCAGAAAAGAATATTACCATAGTAGTTTATCTATTTCTGTATATCCGAGTTACGACCATTGAGAGCAATAGTCTCTGAGTTGTCCTACTTCCCGTGCTGTTATGTTTCACACTCCTGCCTTAAAATTCTACAAATTCGAGCCAAATTTATGAAACTAATTTCTACTGCACATAGCGAGTTTCCGAATCAGGAGGTGAACAAAAATGTAGAAAATTTTCTAATAAATAATCGAGGATTTCCAGCAGACCAAATATTTATTTACCCGGAGCCCAATGTCCATTGCAAACACTTTATAAAAGTTGTAATTGAATGAGAAACGATCGCTCACCGCACTGGACAGGCCCGTCAAGCTCTCGACACCTGAAGGCCGGAAGAGGACACATCTTAGGCTCGTCGGAGAGGTCCGCGCAGTCCGGCCTTCCGTCGCAGACCAAGTCCAGAGGGACGCACTTGCCAAAAGGGCACCGATGACCGCTGCACCGAGCACGGGACGTGGGCGGGGGCAGAACTGGCGTCACGAGAGTCAATTTATTAGTATGCTTCATGATGGTTGGGTACTTCATACATATGTACGAGCCAATTTATTAGTATGCTCAAGATAGTGGGATACTTCATACATATGTACGAGTCAATTTATTAGTATGGTTCAAGATGGTGGGGTACTTCATACATATGTACGAGTTAACTTGTCAAGATAATTTCAAACATTCAGTAAACGGGTGGGTTCAACGAAGTTTCATAAGTAATAGTAGACGGAAACACAAACCGGTGGCACTCCAGTGTGGCCAGGGCATAGAGGCCCAAACATTTTCAAGATATTCAAGAACAGACACGAGAGCACAAAAATTGTTCAATGCAACAAAGGTGCACTTTTGTAACGGGTTTTGCTGTAACATCGAAAAATTAAACTTATAATAACGTTATCTGCTCAACGGTTGATATGTAACAGCAAAGGTATCGATACTAGTAGTATTTTTTGTATACTAAGCATTTGTTAAACCAAATTTGGTACGTATTGATAACGCATTTTCACGTCAGCTTCTTTTTTCCTCGTTCAATAACGTTTATCTCCCTTATATTGCTGTAGAACATTAAACTTAAAATTTTACTTATAAGCAGAGCATACATTTTATGCACGCTTGACAGTAGCAATCCTGAATAAGAACAATAGTAAGCCCAGGTAATGGATGCTTTATTGATTATACAGTGCCTCTACACTTCCCTGCAGAAATAACATGAAATGTAGAAGGCACAATAATTATTTACGCTTTAGTTTTGATTTTTACGACTTTCTGATTTCTACCCGAACCCTTTTAAAGAATGGCTTTTATTACAGGAACGAGACGATATATTGCCTCAAAACTTTATTTTTAATGAAAATTACCAACTAAAAACTATCTTCTGATAAACAGCAAAACTTTAATACATTTTAATATGCAAGGATCAAAGCGATTGTCTCATATTTTCTTCATTTATTGCTTTCAGTATCTCACTAGGGCATAATCTACATGCAAAAATAATACAGGAGCTTGAAAGATTATAATTTTTTATATATTCATGAACTAACTTCAATGGAAGCGTGATGCGGGTGATGACCATTCAAGTCACTAAATTCAAGGCTTACATGTGTAGGAGTCAATTTATTTCAACAACCAACATTTTGCTCAAGATTAAAATACCTGATAAACCGACATACTAATAGCGATGAGCTTTTAAATTTTTCCAAACGAGACAACGAGACTCTAAAAGATAAGGTATAAGATAATATTTCGGTAACATCCACGGGCAAGAACCTACCTTCTATTACTAACCTAACACAGGCACCTGCTGCATGCGTGCCCAAGCCTGCGGTCAGTAGCTAGCCATACCTTTGAGGAATACTAACGAACATCGATGATACTCGTATATGTCTCTCAATAACAGTTAAATAATAATATCTCTGAACGGAGCATATCTCTCCAGGATACAGAAATATTTCTTGTTTATACGTTGAAATATCACATACTTGTTCTAATATTTAAACACGTCGATCTGGGGATTCACATTTGTTGACGTAAAAAGCACGTTTCAAAACAGCCTATGGAAATTTCAGTCAACTGAAAAATTAGAAGGTGTAATAAAGTCCTACTAATACTTTCTCGCTAGCGCACGTGACGTGTCTTCCATCATCATGAGAAGAAAGGAGGAATGTTTCATCGGGCTTAGCAATCCATCATTTCAACTAGAAATGCTAACTGTGACGTGTAGACGAGAAAAACCCAAGGAAAAATCCTTGGCCGTGTCATCATGTAAGAGAAGAAGAATCTCGTTCACTAGTAAGGTTCACAAAAAAAGGCCACGTTCACAAGATGTTTCGATATGGATCATCTTAAATACGAATTATTCAACGCATAACAAAATTACTCATTCCAAGCTTGATGGAGAGGAGAAGATCATTGGTGAGGAGTGGGTGTTGGGTGGGGCTGGAGCACCCAAGGGGGTTATTGTGCCAGATGGCCACCGCGACCCACCGCGTCATTGGGGCCGTGCTGTTGATGCACGCTATCAGCCCCGACCACCGATTCTGTAGAGAAGATATTTTGTAAACTAACGTGGGAACGAAATCATGTAGAACTTATGGCTTTGGGGAGCATGATGCATCAAAGTTAACCTTAATTTTATGAACCCAGGACTGTGCAATGCTTTATAACCTAATCACTGATTTTGAATGACGAAAAAATACTTACTATAATGGAGACATTGCAGAACATACATAATGTGTGCGCGAAGGATTCATTTGAAACAGAAGGATTCATTTGACTAGAAGATTCACGAATAGTTTTAGTAAGAATAGCAGCTCTTCGGTAACTCGGACTATCTCTCACCGAAAGAGAAGGGACCATTTAGAATTGACTTAGGAGAAAAGGGGATTCTACGCACAAGCCGTGTTCCCGCATAAGATTTATGCGCATAGAAACAGTTGATAAGAAAAAGGAAGATAAGATAAAGAATCATCAGCGGAAAAATGGAAAAGAGCAAAGTGAGCACGAAAAGTAGAAGTCCCGAAGGCCTAGTTAATGCTGAGGTAACATAACAGTTGAACATTAACAAGAGAAAACGCATCAGTAACGGGTTTTGGGGGTCACTGCAGTACAGAGCTGCCTGTGAGACCGTTGTTGGACGTGCCATGCCAAGCTAACAACACATGTCAAAACACAGAGGAAAAAAACGTTCAACAGAAAAGAACTCCTCTGTCCTTTGTTTGCTTTTTCTCACCTTATGCGAGTTATATAATACTATCACCTCCAATTTTCGCATGGTCAAACCGTGCACAATTCCAAGCAATTATTTCATTAGTTCACTTATATTTGATACAGCATTAGTGAAACGTTAGATATTTTGATACGTGGGTTTACGCACCGCACAAGTGCCCGTGGGCAGCTCGTAAGGCTGGAAGCAGACTTGGTCTGCAGGGCAGGGAGCTGCGGAGGGCGAGAGCTGTACGTGGTGCGTCAGGACGTCTTCGTCGTAACCCACAGCGGCGCATCTCAACCACGCCCCTGGCCATGGGGTCGCCCTGCAATTCAAATTATTCTCTCGCACTTCCAAGTATTTCAACGAGTAGCATACTCACGGCGGCGAGGAGATGTTACATAAGCAGCGAGAAAATTAAGATACCTGCGGTGAGAAAAATTAGTGTATTTTATTTGTCCCTTATATACATGGGAATAATTTTTCTTAGTATAATACTTCATAATAACCTTTATACTTCTGTTATATCCTAGTACTTTGACTCCATCAAGTTATAATTCGATAAGCCATGGAGTTTGTGAGTTTGGAGTTGTTACCGAGTTTATACGAAAAAAATTACACGTCTTATCCCTCAGCACTGACTGAATTAAAATTATTGTGTTGCCTCGCAGCAGCTGAAAAGATTATTTGTACGAACATTTGATGAGGTACCAGTGACGGAAGTGAACAAAAAAGAACAAATGTACATAATTGTAATGGAAGTTCTCGTTAAAAAACGCACAAAAAACGATATTACGTGTAAATAAAGTATTAAGCCGTATTAATACAAAATTAATGTAAATCTAACTAAACGTTCCAGCTAATGAAGTTGTGGAAAACAGACTCGCACGAAAAAGGCTTACAAATACTAACGAGGCTTGAGTGCATTCAAGAGTTTATGAATTTGAAACTAAGGAGCTTTGAACAACGACTTTCACACCACTGGCTATGAAAGCGTGATCAATTAATTAAAACCGAAAAGTCTCTCAGCACAACATGGTCGTCACATGTCCATAAAATGCCAGCCAGTCATGCGCCTCCATCTCTGGCGTGCTACAGCCAGCGACAGCGTGATGGCGTCGACCGTCTTAGGCTTTCTCTACAGCGAAGGCTATGAGTTCCAACAGCCATGATCTAGTGTTTTACCATTCACAAATTTGAATAATATTTGCAGAAGTAGAAGTATACGAGCCGATGTACGAATACAGTTGAATTTTCTTTTGGATAACCAGACACATTCAACGTACTTGAGTTTCTCAAAATCATTAAGAAGCGACAAAATAGTCAGTAGCGTAAAAACGACGGGGTCGTTGAAAGATTCCACTGCATTGTCACAGCTTTCACAAAACAACTTACAATGCAGGGAGACACAGCGGATTGATGTAGTTTGATTCAGGCAGCTCGGATGAAAGTCTCAGCAAGAGCAAGTCTTGGGACACGATTTGCATTTGCAGGACTGGTGATTCTGACTCGAAGGGGCCCTCAATCCGCAGCCCGGAGATGGGGCCTCGGTAGGAGCCTCCCACCACCATCAGGGGGGCCGAGTCCAGCCTGTGCAGGTACGCAATGTCTTCATCAGGGTTAATGCTCACTAATGGACATTATGGCTTAGCTGCGTTTTGAAATACTGGCGTTTCGCTAGTTCAGCGTGTCAAAACAAAATTATGAACCTGAAAAGAAATGAGAATGGAAGTTTGCACTTCGTGATACCCACAGGAGAGTAAAATAGGCAATTGAATGCTGTGAAATTAACACATACTTTTATAAGCTAAGCTGTTGAAGAAATACATAAATTGTACGCTATTGCAGAATTAGAGATGCCGAGTCACTCGCCTGTTCTCCTTGATGCAGGACCACGAGGTTAGGGCCCACTGCTTGTGTACGAGCGTCCCCCCACACACGTACTGGCCCCCCGAGTACACCCCCACCGCCCACGGCTGGCTCCCGAACCCTGCACGACATTTGAAGGGCGTGGAAAAATGCTCGATGCTTTCAATAGCCTGTAAAATGAACAGATACTTTGCCGAATTTGCTATAAAAAACAAATTTTTAGATTTTTAGCTGCGTGAGCTAGATGTTTAATAAATATTTCTATATGAAAGACCAATTGTGGTGAGCTTCCTTAACAGCTATCATTGTGACGATGATCGCTGTAATGAAATGAAACTTCAACGGAGGAAAATTCTGGATAACTTTTTAATCAACAATTCGGGGGAGTAATTTACCACGATATTACTATGTCACATCTTTAAAATTAATTTAGTCTCATTCTCCCCATGCAGATAGACAGTAATGAACAAATCCGCAATCTAAGCGTTTAGGAACGTAAATAACGCTGCACCAATGTCCGCAGAGAAACGCTAAAATTCCAGACATTGAGAAACAGAAAACCGTCTATTCGACCCATCTAAATGTCGGACGACTTCTGTTAGTTGAATCTCCTGTTTAGAAGAAAATCTATTGAAAATAGTTCGCTGTACGAACATGAAAACGTCCCCAGTGCATAAAACTGAGCTTTCATTATGAGGAAGATATTCACTTATGAGAAAATTAGGAACGACATTAATCGTTGTTGTGCAGGCAATAATTTTTACAACGTTATTGACACCCAGGACGTCGAAATAATTCTTGAGGGAAACTAGAGTTGTAAGAACTTGTTGAAAATATATTTTACGGGATTAATTATTTTACATTTCCTATTGCAAACATAGGATATTCGTATATAAAATTAACGAAACACCCAGCAACGTAACCCGAAGAATCATTTCGACGTTGATGTTTCACTGACATTTACCATACACCCATAGATGTTCCAATTCCACCACGGTAAGACAAGAATGAAGTGAATAATAGCAACAACTACCTGTGTAGTTGGAACTACCGCGCAGTACTCTGGGGACCGTCCCACACCGCACGGCGCCGCACGTCACGTACACCTGCACGCACGTCCAATGGGTCCCGTGAGATGAGATATAGGACTAGGATATCACCATGAAATCAGAGATCAGACTAGGTCATCACCATGAAATCAGAGATCAGACGAGGATATCACCATGAAATCAGAAATCAGACGAGGATATCACCATGAAATCAGAAATCAGACGAGGATATCAGCATGAAATCAGAAATCAGACGAGGATATCAGCATGAAATCAGAAATCAGACGAGGATATCAGCATGAAATCAGAGATCAGACGAGGATATCAGCATGAAATCAGAGATCAGACGAGGATATCAGCATGAAATCAGAGATCAGACGAGGATATCAGCATGAAATCAGAGATCAGACGAGGATATCAGCATGAAATCAGAGATCAGACGAGGATATCAGCATGAAATCAGAGATCAGACGAGGATATCAGCATGAAATCAGAGATCAGACGAGGATATCAGCATGAAATCAGAGATCAGACGAGGATATCAGCATGAAATCAGAGATCAGACGAGGATATCAGCATGAAATCAGAGATCAGACGAGGATATCAGCATGAAATCAGAGATCAGACGAGGATATCAGCATGAAATCAGAGATCAGACGAGGATATCAGCATGAAATCAGAGATCAGACGAGGATATCAGCATGAAATCAAAGTTCAGACTAGGATATCAGTATGAAATCAAAGATCAGACTAGGATATCAGTATGAAATCAAAGATCAGACTAGGATATCAGTATGAAATCAAAGATTAGACTAGGACATCAGTATGAAATCAAATATCAGACTAGGATATCATAAAAAATCTGTTATAGAACAAGGCGACCCCCATACAATCAGGAACGGAAGAAAGTGCACATCTAAAATTAGATCATAGGACAAAGCCGACAGGCTTGCTCATCAACTGCGCTACTGTGACGGTAGTCTCTCGCCGATGAATGACGCGGTAGAAATTGAAAAAAAACTAAACCCAGTGAGCGATTTATGCAGCTAAATTTGGTGAATGAACTGGAGACGGCTCAACTCGTGTCTACACGACTCACAGCCCCACAAAAGCGCTGACCAGTACAAAAAAATGGCAGTGCATTCTCCAAAAAAATAATAATTTCGAGCACATTTTTCATGCGGCTTTGCAGTATGTAATTGAAATCTCCAAATAAATTCACGCACCTATTTTAAATGGCTAAGTCGAACTGATTTATTGACGAAAAAAGAATTACAATAAAGAAAAAGAACTTTGAAACGAATTGACAGAAACAGCTGGAAAAGAAGCAGAATGGGTATAAAATAAAAGATCACATTGAAGAGAATAAGAATAAAATGATAAAATAAGAATGACAGAAGAGAATAAAAGGACAGTGAAAATATTTATAAAATAAAAGGACAGTGCAAATATTTATAGAATAAAAGGACAGTGAAAATATAAACAGTGACGTCACACAGGTCAACTGGCAGGAACAATGAGCTCTAGATATCAGCGAGAAACAAAACAATTGACAGTTGTTTACAAAGGTAGGTTGCGGTACCTCACCTGACTGCACGTCTCGCTGCCTCCAGCTACAGCTTGTCTTTTTGATCTGGGTTTCGGAAACGAACTGTATGAATTCGTTTCAGGTTTTTCACTAGCAAAACTGGAAGAAATTGGGAATTCAGTCGTTTCCTCTTCTGTTTTCAAATTTACTATTTTCCTAAGCTTAATGAATTCCTTCTTAGTTTCGAATTGGAGATCACCATCATCAGCAACGTCGTCGTAGGAGTCCCTTTCCTGCGGGAAATGATCACCATCGTCTTGCGCCAGCGAGCCATCTGAGCCACGTCTCAACGACGTTTCTCTACCACTGTAGTGCCTCGAAGTCTGGAGACGATGTGGGCGTACAAACGACGATTTCTCATCATTGTGGTAGTCGCGATGAAGAGACCGTTCCTCGAGTGAGCTCTGGTAGTGGGTGGCTGCAGGCGAGTCCACGTAGTCCACGTCCGTCATATTTCTGAAATTGAATTGAAACGACTTCGATACCAAGTTGTAAAATTCGTACATTACTCTAATCATCATAAGTATTTTTTTGACATAAAACTGGATACTTTACTGAACAACTTGAATTCTATCACGACAGCCACGTGTTCCCTGCTTATGCAACACCTTACTGGGCGAGACGGCAGGGGGCCTAATTGACTAAGTAGAAGTCCCAAAGGCCTAGCTAAAGCTGAGGTAGTCTAGCAATGCCCCTCTGAGGTCGCCAATCCCCATAGCGTTCAATAGACAAACATAATCTTATTGCTCATCTTATATGCCCCTGAGAACGAAAATTTAAAATAGGGCAGAGACATTTCAAAATTCAAATTTTCCTTCGGCCTCCTCACCTAAGGACGATAACGACAACTGTCACTGCTAGCATACATCACGTACTTCAGGCAGCTCTACGTCCTTGAACTTGGTTAAATCCTATTTCAAGACGCATGAAACCCCCCAAAAAAGCTCGCTTTTCAAATCTTATTATGCTCAGATCAATCAACAGCAACTCCACGATTCCACGCCTGTCACATCTAACAGCAGCGTTCAGTTAGACTTACCTGTACGCCACTCAAAATCAACAACCTTAAGGAACGAAAGTAATCTCACAACAGATTGCGCCACTGCCGCACTCACTCATAGCCAAGGAAGTTACAGATCTCATCGAGCTGATGTGCCGAGATGTTGGTGCGGCACACGGGGCTGAAAAACTCCGACGGCCCGTGCTTGATGACGAAGAAGCCGTGGCTGCGTCGGGTCGGTGCGCCGTCGCTGGTCAGCGGCACTTCGCTGCTGTTGCGCCTCGCCAGGCTTACTGTTGCGAAGGAAAGTATGCATTTAGTAAGACAATTTGGGCAGACTTTACTCGAGGGGAATGAAGTTAAAATTATTGAATGTTTATTATCTTAATTTAGAGCATGGCGTGTTTGGATTCCATGCAGTGACGCTACGAAAAATTTCCTCAATATCGTGCGTAGTGGTGGACCGGTTAATCGGCATCGGCATGAGTCGGCACCTTTTGAAGGGATTGGCACGCCGACAAGTGCCGATTCCTACTATACTCGAAATGTGCATCATTTAGAGAAAATTATGTTGATTTTAAATTATAAGCATTTACAGAAGTTAAAGCTTTTTGTCGGCTTCTTGTAAGTACATGTACCTCTATTTATTTTTTTGATATCAATTGTTATCAAGGCAAACAGTTAACTTTCATTAGCATGCTATCAGCTATGCCATATTAGTCGAATGTTGTACGAGCTCATACACGTATGTCAACTCGTATACTTTCTAACTAAACGAATTTTGGGAGATTAATTTTAAGCTTGGACTACAAACTGGCTTAATAGGTTACTTTTGAAGCTCGCACACTCGCTGCTTGTTAGTGTTCACGTCCGGCAACGCTGCTTGAGCAGTTATGGTGATGCCATCAGTCTCACGTGTTAGAGTTACAGTTAACAATGCGAGGAATGGTGTCATATTCACCAAGTGTAATGATTGATCACAGATTCTAACCTTGTAGCCTTAAATATCAGCTGTACTTCGAATTTCTTTGCTCAGTACGAGTCGATAGTAAAGAAACATGCGTAAACATTCGTATTTTTATCTACCATTGCGTACAGAAAGTTCTCGTAAAGGTAGTTGTTAAAATTTCTCACTGCAGCTAAATAATTTTATGCTTTTTAGGAACGAACACGCACAATAAGTTTTAGGTTGCGCGAAGCAAGAGATTTGAGATAAAAAATCGGGCAAAGAGGGCCGTCTGGCTTTTATACTCGTACGTAGGAATGTAAATTTTAACATGCGACTTCTCTTGATGTGGTTTTCTTGAACACTGGTGTAAATAAAGAGTCGCTTGAGCCCACACATATTAATCTTAATCTTTTCATCTACTAAAAAACGCCAAATTTCACCGCGTCACCTGGAGGCTCAATATATTGACCGAGTTACATTACTATGCCTCGCACGCTATAGTTAGAATCAGCACCCATTTTTTGTTTCACGATTCTATTTTATTTCGCATTGTATTCACGTACGGCCCAAAACCACGATCTGACGCAACACAAGCGTCACCCCGACACTCACTGCATCCGACCTCGTCTTCGCCGAAGGTACAGTCAAATTTCTGGTCGCAGACGCGGGCTGCGGCGACACACTGTCTGCTCTCCCGGCACTCGTGCGACCCCTCCGAGCACAGGGCTGGTCGAACGGCGGTCATTCATTTGTGTTAGAGGCTTAGTAGTTCAAATGAACAATCAACCAAGAAAAATATCGAAAAGAAAAATTAGTATATGGATGATAGTAGTTGATTTAATTTACTGGTTGCATAACGTTGCATGGCTTAGACAGCCGCAGTGCGATTTATAGTTTGACTGAAATTTTAATTTTCCGTTTCTCGTTTGCCGATGAAAACCAAATGCTAAAATATGCTGCTAACATATGGTCCATGGAATTGATGGTGAACAATAAATATGAAGCTAATATATGCTTTGGTCCATGGAGTCTATGGTGAACAATAAATCTGGAGTAAATTAAGCCACTGTACGTTAGTATTAAGCAGGTTTGGGGAATTAGCCCGAAACTAATATCAGAGTTCTAGTACATGCTATAAGGAGATGGCATTCTTGAATACATGATGCAGGATCAGGACCGTGTGGCATGGTCAATTGAACATCATTAAAAAATGAATATCTACTAAATGAGAGTAATTTGTAGACCTCAAGTTACTTTACGTTTTACTGCGTGTTTAATTTAGTGTTATGACTAACTGCTTTCAACGAACTGAACTTTCGTGACCATTTTAATTCAAAACTTGCATTATAAATGCATAACAAAGCGGAGGTCTTGGTTGATAATTCAAGTTTCCAGATCCCAAAATTTGGCATCTGCCTCAAAGAGTCGTACATGTACAGACAGCGGTACAAAAAACTCTCCGATACTGGAGATTGACGACTCAAAAACTAACCGATGTCAACAGCGAACACAAAGATCACATTAAAGGATATGCTTTTATTTTTAATTTCATGGCATAGATAAGTTGTGGACTAATAAAGTTTAACCATTATAGTGAACCTCTCTGTTTCTGCGACATTCAGTTGAGAAATTTGATACTTAAATGTTAGGCGCGATAACCGTAGAGTTTTGCGATTGCCGATTCCCTCACTCTGAAACTTGGATTCTGGGAGACACCACAAAGTGGTCGGAAGTTCCTAAATAATTGAGATGCCTACATTGCAACAAATTAATCAACAGAATATCCTTTATTTTAATTATATTTCACCCTTTTGAGCAAATTAGTTTTTGAGCCCTAACATTGCACTTTCGAACAGCGTGTGTTGTCCTGAATCACTACCGATGAAATTACCGATGAAATTACAGCACAAATTACCCCTCGAAACCATTTACTCTGACGTCTGCGGTGTGCAACCTATTGAAGGAATTTTGGTACAGACACATCGGATGTTGAGTAAGTTATATATTTTGATAATACGAGTATGTAAAATCAACTGCCACTGTATGAATCGCGTGGGTCCTTGAAAATTAGTACATCATTATTGGTTTTTAGTGAATTTAACATCACATTATTGGAATTTTTACTTAGTTTAATTCCATAATGTCTGTTATCGTAACAGTCGGGCACTTACGACATCCCTCGTCACTGCTGTCGTAACAGTCGCGCACTTACGACATCCCTCGTCGCTGCTGTCGTAACAGTCGGGCACTTACGACATCCCTCGTCGCTGCTGTCGTAACAGTCGGGCACGCCGTCACACAAGAGGGTGGGACGTGCGGCGTGGAGACGCAAGACGCAAGTGCAGCCAACTTCGTCTGACCCGTCACGGCAGTGACGAACGCCGTCGCACCGTCGCGTCTTAGGCACACATTGACTGGGACAAAGGAAATATAGGCATCGGCGTCACTAAGGCAATACAGGCATCGGCGTCGCCAAGGCAATACAGGCATCGTCGTCGCCAAG
>VOMN01132754.1:0-18869 GCA_014899125.1 Orchestia grillus | reverse complement strand
CCAAGGCAATAGAGGCATCGGCGTCACTAAGGCAATAGAGGCATCGGCGTCACTAAGGCAATAGAGGCATCGGCGTCACCAAGGCAATAGAGGCATCGACGTCACCAAGGCAATAGAGGCATCGGCGTCACTAAGGCAATACAGGCATCGGTGTCACTAAGGCAATAAAGGCATCGGCGTCACTAAGGGACACCAGACGTTCGCGTCTTTCCTTCCACGACCATCTCAACTTGTCACACGAGCTCATAATTCACTCTCAGCGGCCGAGTACCTATCCAACTATGCAATTTTAGAAGCCCAATACATATGTAAAAGTAGCCTCCTCCTCTGTTCAAGACTTAAATTGGGTTCATGTACCCCAGGTGCCACGTGAACGTAGCACAAAAAACACGACACCGATTAAATACGGAGGTGCGGAGAAATTGACCCACATTTTGAAAAATGCAGATACAGTTAGGCTGTTTGGAATGAATTAAATATTTTAAAGGTATGAAAACTAGATAATCAAATACGTCAAAATGATTGTCCTAGTCTGGAGTTTTTTACTTTTTTAATGATGCAGCTAATGTTTGCCAAGAACCGATAATTCAGAGGAAGTTCCGAAAATAAGGATTCCCCAATTTCCCGCATTAGCGATGGACATGCAACACAAAGTAGGTATTTTACGGACAAGTTCGGCCATAACGGGTAAAGTTAGAGAGCTTAAATTCACCTCTCACCATCTGGTAACACAGGCAACGCGTAGAGCCCCTGTGACAGCTAGTTTAGTTATGCTTTTTCCACTCAAACGTTCATTCCAACGCAGAGACAAAAAGGACAAATTAGAAATGTTAATTTAGCACGAGAAATTAGTTCACGACATTAAAGGTTAATCCTTTATCGTCCGAGAGAACCTAACGACCCTGTTCTATGAAGATGTACGTAGTATTTCGTGCACAGATGAAAGTAGTTATTACATGCATACGTCAAGCTGATGCTCTTTAGCACAAAACTGGACGAGTTTATTATTACAGATATACTTAGAGCCGCAGCTTGTACTACGCGCAAAGCTAGTGCGGTTGTTATTGTAGATATACATAAAACCACAGCCGGTTCTACGTGCAAAAGTAAATCGAGCGCTATCGCTAAAATCATTTGTTCGCCAAGAGTAAAGTCTGGACGAAATTTTCATTCGCTTGTTGCCAGAAAAAAATGTTTTCTCTAAGCCTTGAGTTCGGCGAGCGGAGGTGCCACCATAACAGACTGGTTTAGTTATGGTCCAGAACAGCCCCCATCTGTTCGATGCAAACCTGACCTGTAGTTAGTAGGAGTTACAATTCTACCTCCGGAGGAAACGCTGCTGTTTCAAGTTTCCTCATCTAAACGAGACGCATTTTTAAAAGTACATACGAGCTCGTGAAAGTTGCGTTTTTTAAATGTACCAAAGATCGTCTATTGAACGTTACCGTTGAAAGAAAAAATAATTTCAATTTTTCAAATTGCAAGCTATCAGCTTCACAGGGAAAACCCGGCGTTCTACAGCACAGTGATCAGAGCAAATGAAATGCACGACTCGTTGCGGGCAGTTCATGCACCAAATCAACGGAAGTTTTTGCAACATGTCACTTGCTTGCATAAATTTTTTACCGAGTATTTCTTGTTTCATGATCAAAACGCCACTGTTGGGTGACCAAAATATGAAAATTTGATCTGTTCTTACAATTCCAATCAACATTACGTCAGTATTATGTTGAAGCATGGCAGTCCTGTGAAGAACACGGTAGTTTTTCCACACTACCTTACGTTTCCGTCAAAATCAGGTTACGGAGTTTGAAGGAAAAAGAGGCTTCGTTGGTTCATTTACTCGCTACGATGGAAAAATGACTTGCAATAATGAAAGCCGTTTTTTCGTTTTGCTACACAATAAGATCACAATAACCTAGGCCAGCTGTTCCATAGGTCGTCGATGTTAAAAGGAGGAGACCTGTATCGATTCGTAGAAAAATTTTACTGCACTTTTGACACACATAAGTGCCTCATACGCTCGTCCCAATATCGACTTAAAATGTATTAAATATATCAAACACTTTTTGAGCCATGTGGCATTACGACACATGCAAGTGTGTCAACCGTGACACTTTCAGCAAAAGCCTGCGATACCTAATGTAAAGGTTAAACTTGATCTGACCCCCTTTTAACTCTAGCGATAGACTGCAAATGAATATAAAACAAAAACGGCGCATATTTCAGAGCTTCAGAACCAATGCCCATCTAACTAAACATCTGTTGTTGCAGGTGCTGCATGCCAAAAAGCAATGCATGTTAGGAAAGCCCGAAAATAACTTAACTAATGTACCCACATGCTGGAATGACCCTTTACTAGGTAGAGTACTTATCGAAGCACTCATTACGCACGTGATCACATGGCCCCACATATCTTCACATACCGCCTGCCGCCGCAACACTGAGCTCACGAGTGAGTGTTGACGCATGCTTGTACATAAATACTGTGCGCAAGGTGCAGACTCTGCGCTTGTGGTACTAGAGGGATTAAGCTCAGTACCTAGGCCGATTTTCACGCTGTCGTGGTTCATCGCTCGGTTGGACAATGTGGCATAAAGAACAAGGGCGTGAGGTAGAGGAAAGTGATAGGTCAGTTTCTGACAGAGCAAATTTTCCCTTCCGCGATGTCTTCTCTCGCTTGTATTAAATCTGATAGGCATTGCGTAAAATGTCAACTCTTGGCACAAAAAGCTCTGAATAATTTTCCTTTTATATCAATTGGTTAATTTGCAGTGTAAACTTTCACTCACTCAGTCGTAGTGCACGCAAAAGTGCCGTTCGGGCAGGTGGTGGCATTGCCATGCACAGGTGCTGCAGCGGTCGACGCGATGGGAGCCAAGGGATGGTAGGAGTGATCGGCGGGGGCTCCCACGAGTGTGACGTTTTTCTTGCAGCTCGGATAATCGCGCTCGTCTTCTGCATCCAAGCAGTCAACCTTCAACAGAATTGAATTATTATGATTATACTACTACTTTATTTTACCCGCTGTAACCCAGACCAAAACGATATAACGGCCACCATAATGATTGCAAGTTATTCTTCTTTTCAGTAAGTATTAGTGTCAATATTATTAATATTATCTCTGTCATTGATCGAGTCACTCGATCACCGTTAGTCAGTGATCTGGATACTCACCTCAGAGTTTACAAAATATGCCGTGTTATTTGTCGAAGACAGTAAGTTGGCTTTTGGAATGAAAAAAAAAATCATTTCAAGGCTTAAAGAAGAATGATGTATCTGAAATGGTTCGGGCTAATAGGGAGTTTTCTAAATGACCCTGGAAAACAAAGGTCGAGTAACAAAGAATATCAAAAAGAAGAGCTACCTTTGCACCACGATGCATTACGGGGTTTCGGTTCAAGCTTGGACACACCAACAGAATGTGTTGCATAGTCCATGGAGCGATAGTTTTGACAGTATGATTGTGGTTGATTTTTCAGTTAGTATTCATGAGTTAGCTGTGTGTGTGTGTGGGTGTGTATGATGTCCTTACAAGCACTCGTGTAGTTTCTCACTTTCTGTTACTACAGCAAGAAATGGAAGAGGTTCGACAAACGGTTTGATGTCTTCCAATGTATTAATCATCAATGACTGCGATACATTCGCGTTTCCACGATTCACAAACCCATTTATTTAATTATAGTCAATAGCCTGATCTCGGTAGCCTTGTTCGGTTCATATCTCAAGCCAACAGAATATATCTCCGTCTCGTATCTCCATTTCGTAAAGGCACCCTGGAGGCCTGGTTCACCGTATTTTTCCCCCTCATTGCTGCATAACTTAAGACACGACAGAACTCCAAATTCTTCCAACTGCTGCAACACAGCATTGTATTAATAACAAAATTAATAATTTGGGTTATATTTGCGATAGTTTACGTAGTACTTTTTGCGTTGGTGGTGATGGTGTGCTGGGGCAGCATCTCAGCACACGTAATGCTTTATAGATTCTATGGAGTTCAGCTGTGAACGAGGAAGCCTTTTTGTTCACGCATTTACAATCTATTTTGATTCTGTGAACGAAATAGCGAAGCTTGTATCCGCTCGGGATCTGCCTGTATAGATACTTGATGAAAATTGGCGAGATCAAAGATAACAAGAAACATACGAGATAAGTCTTTCCTGCAACAGTTCAAGAAGGAAAGCTAATAAGGTTTTTAGTTTAAAGCTCCCTATCCACATAGAATGCAATTCAAAGAGGGGAAGAGAAGCCAATAGTATGGATAAGGCAAGATACATAGTTACAACACTGTAAAATACAACTATTTTTCCTCACTACGTCTGTAAAAAATAAAGCGTCTATAGGGTTAATCCAAATATGAAAGGTTAATCAAGCAGTAGTAAGGATAGCAGCGCTTTAGTAACTCAGACTATCTCGCACCGAAACAGAAGGGACCATTTAGCATGGACTTGGGAGAGCGGTGAATCTATGCACAAGGCGTGTTCTCATACAATATCCCTCGCATAGAAACAGCAAGCTGAGAAGGTAGAGGAAGAAAGATAAATAATCATCAGCGAAGAAGGAATGAAAAACGAATGAAGCGCTGTGGGAGGGAGAAATGGAAGTCACGAAGGCCTAGCCTATGCTGAGATAGCCTAATAAGGCTCCCCTGGGGACGCCGGTCCCCAAAGCATGGGAAAGACAAATCCAAGCTAACCTGAACCGATTGCCTATTCTTGGCTCCCTGAGGAAAGGGGAGAATGAAAGCTTTCATCCAGTTTCGGTATTACCTGTTGGTGGAGTGAGGGAGTGAAGGGAAGTTGGTGGAACATCTCATGAGTGAGCGACCGGAAATGAAAAATTACGCCAAACAAGCGAATTCCACGGAAAAGTTTAAACAATAACCGAAACATAATCGAACGTAATTCGTGTTCGTTGTAAAATTAGAAAAAAGCTTACAGGTGTTGTTGACCTCTGATTTTGTATTGGGAGGAAATGAGTTGTTGATCGCTACGATACCAGTTGATTTTTGGCGTAAGAAATATAAATGCATTCATTTCAAGAACTTAAGACTAGTGTGAAAAGCGTTTGCACAACATTATTTTTTTTCCCTCGACTGAATGAAATATTTATTCACAATCAATTTGTTCATTTCACTCATAAAAAAGTCCACTATTCTCGCAGCTAGAGGCAAGCCACAACGCTTCGTTGCAGTGGAAGCGGTCATTGTTCCCAATATACGCGTACTCGCATTACACCCACTCGCCACGCGTACTCGCACTACACCCACTCGCCACGCTGGTAGCGATCACCTCCCGTCTATTTTGGCACCTCCTCTATTTGGTTAACGTGTCTTTGTTAGCGCTTACACGTGGGGTTCTTTAACTACGCTTCGCAACACTAATCCATTCGGTCACTCACACATGATTCAGAGAATATTCATCAACGATGGAGCTCTTTGCTGAATGTCACGCCGTCGATCATTACCTTTCTTGAGCAACTTTTCGCGTTCACGACGCAGGTTACGACTACTCGTTCAGAATTACGTCGTTTTAACGTCTACCAAAACTCTTTCCCACACAAATATACTCAGCTTCTATTCGAAGACAAAGCTTCGGTGGTTAAGCCTCATCTACAGAGCACAAGGTGTAGATGGCTCGTAACATGTTTAGTTCTGGGCTTGATTTTTGGACTACAAAGATTTAGTTTTTGGTGTCTTTTCTCCATGGAACAGAAGCGGGTGATGCGCAGATGGTTTATTTCTCTTACTATTTTGTCCAAATGATGTAGTCTTGGAAATGTGGAAGTTCTAATGTTGGTGACTCTTTGCACTCAGACAGCGTCTAGCTGTGTTGAGCCTTGCCCAGCAAAAACGAGTTATCTCGTTTTTACAACTTTTATTTTCTGTTCTAGTCACGTACACTAGTCAAATTCTTGGCTAGAAAAGTTTGAAACGATTCTAGTATATTTCCTAGACCTTTCGAAGAATGAAAAGACCATTTTCAACTATATCGACACATCTAGAGGCTGTGTAAAGTAAAAATTATGTTCATTAGAAAACCCGCTGGGCTAGGAGTTGAGATACCACTGAGAATTCCACTGAGCTACACTTTCAAGACCAAATCAAGTGGATGTAGTATTCTAACGAAAGACGTCACGGTTATCTAAAATCAATGAAACTATATCGAAGTACAGACTCACAATTCACAATGACAATGTTGATTTCAGCAATGACCTTAAGTACCAATTTTAAAAAGACGTGATGCAATCCCTCCCTTGCGCCAATGTTTCACTACACAAATCCCATAGCGCAGAATATCAAAGAAATTGAGACAAAGATTTTCAAAGCCATTGGGGCTGAGCGCTTCAATAACGCGTCATAAAAGACCCTTCAAACGATCAATGAGGTCGGAAGTCAAGGGACTGTACAGGCTCTCGACTTTCGACCCGACCCCAGAACTGAGAGCTAAGTTAGCATATGATGCCTATATTTGGGATATCTCCCAACAGTCTTCAGACTTTGACTGATCGTCCGAAGGGCCAGTCACGCACAGGACTCACCTGGCCGTTACAGAACTGGTCATCAGGGAGACTGGCGTTCCAGGGGAGGGTGCAGCGGTGATGTACGGAGCGCTTCGCGGTGGTGTGCCGCACCCCCGTTGCTTCCTTCCCGTGTTCTGAACAGGATGGTGGTAAAACAACATTTATCTAAAAATAAAATGAATGCTAAAGTAATACATGAAGCATTTAAAATGCTAGTTCGTTTTTCTTAAGAAACTTTCACAGGTGATCTTGCTAGAACATTTTGGGCATTACTATTGTTTAATGACGTTCTTCACCATTAAAACCGACAGTTGGGAAGTCTTAAAAATTAATTCGCTTCAGTACATTGGCAGGATTTCTAATGACTCCTCGCACAACTACTTGAGTAAACAAACGCCACCATGGCCGAAATTGAGTTATTAGTGAGTAGTCTAACCCTGAGCATAAAAAAAGCCCAATCGTTGCCATGATGCTACAATGTTTCTATTTGCGTACTCCTACTCTCTTGATGAACGAGGAGCAGCACGGGTTAAAAGCTGGCATCGTCCCTGATATTTTCATTTAGAACTGTAATTACTAAAGAAGATTCCAGTACCGTAGAATTCAAATTTGAATGAGAAATTGATTTAACCGACTTCCTCCGTTAGCCCAGTTTTGAAGAAACATTGCACAATGGGGAATTCTTATCTTTCATACTTTGGATGTTAGAATACATCTGTACTTGCGAACGAAGTTCTTACACGCTGTAATGCTTGGACGTTTTACTACTGAATTACGCATTTCTAACGTAAGAACAAACTTTTCCGATATAGAAACTCTTTCTGTATTCGAAAAGTAGTCAAAAAGTTTAACAGCGTGAGCCGTTGCACATGTATTAGTACATTTCTACAAAACTTGCACAACTGGAGCTGCAATACCAACCATCTCTATACAAGACCTCACAAATTCATATCACATAACTTGCATGCACTCAAAGTGGCACACTCCAGCAACTGAGCATTCCAATTAACGAATACTATGATCCGGACGAAGTACTCTGATGCATTCAAAGTTTCAGGTGGTCATCCGACAGCCCAGCACATCGTGGAGTTGGTGCAGGTCCTTAGCCTTGGCGCAGTACGCACCCATGACTCTAGCAATCCATGAGAGGTAGTGGCGCACGCTCGTGTACACGCCGGGAATGTGCGGCTCGGCGCACCCTTTGCCGAATGAAACTATGCCGTCCTGTGTCCAGTCGTTGCCGTGGCTGTGGGGTGGCAGAGAAGGTCAGGGTCGGGCAGTGACGGGGGCAAATCGTCAATGATTCACGAGCGTTTGTGAACAAGGCTTTCAGTTAATAAATCGACTCCCGCATGGTCCAACAATTTGCAAAGAAGTGCAAGATGACCCAAAAGTACACATTTCTTCAATACAATTTATTGAATTAAGATTCCCAATAAAGCTGAATGTGAAACGCATGAGAAGAATGAAAGTTCTCAATTTCACATTGGAGGTTGAATTTTTTGTACTGAATACAAAAGTCATGTATGAGGGTATCTATAGTGAGCAAATGATGAGTATGCCTTTTGCGTACTTTTATCGGCATTTAAATCCTTTAATATCAGTTAAAATGACTTTCTAATTACTGCATTACCTTGATGCAGACAATGTTGCATCACTAAGAATTGTTGTTGTCCTAATTGTTTACCGAAAAGTTTGTCGAAAAGCAGTTTCTCTTGAAAAATTGGATTCAAAATCAAAAATACTAATTCACACACTTGTGTTCCCCTGTGTTTCAGAGCCAGCGTAGCATCGGGACACTGAGTTTTGAGGTCGAAGAATTTTTTTTTCAGCTCAATAAAATCAGTTTGCAGCGAGAGTTTCTCTTCAGCTTGGTCGGTGCAAGTTTCCTAACAAACCATGTACTGCAATGAAGAGGCATTACACAACTCACCTTAAATGACAAGTCACTGTGCCCGAAACACCCATAAAAAATGCAATAACAGTTTTTAGCACCTATACAGTCCGCTGTCGGAGGTAATTATATTTTTAACTGTAGGAATTGAGTACATCAAAATCAAGGAGCTGAACATATTCCAAGCTATTAAAGCTATATATAATTCAAGCTACAGGAGCTTCAAGATATAAAACTCTGGGAGAAGAATTAATGACGAAAAACTGTTCATCTCACCAGTCGAGGATGCTGCCCCTGGAGCGACACACGCGGCACATGAGGGGACCGCCAGAGTCCCCACTGCAGGCGTCCCTGCCCCCCGCCTCCAGCCCCGCGCACAGCACCTGCAGGGTTGGGGTCACATCACTCGAGGATCACAGTACATTAAAGAAGCGCGCAATGCGAGTGATTTGCTCGAAAGTTACACCGACTGGGATTTTTGATTCGCACTAGAAATGTCCAGTCTACCGTAAAACTCCGAGTGACGTCGCGTACGACTGGAAATTTCTCAGCAATAAACACGTACATCGTGGTGTATCAATGGAGAATGAAATGTGAAGAATGCCGAACACGATAAGAGCGCCCATGTTAAAACGCGAGTTATGACGAAGTAATATTGAATAAAATGGCGGGGTAAATGTTTACCCATTTTTAAGAGATGTTTACACATTGCTTGAGACGAATCATTCTTTTCGAGGTCCGAGAATACACGGCAACAAATCTACCCTACTCAAATTAGTCGTCGGTTTCCAAGCTCAGCCATCAAGTTACAGAGAGCAAATTATTTTCTACCGCTATCCCAAAAACTCGCTGAGAGAACGATTATTACCGGTATTAATAAAGACTCGGTGACCTCATAGGTACGAAAAAATAGGTAGACACGGACTCGTTAAAGAGGCGCCACTCTCAACTATACAGAATATATCCATCAAATCGATACAAATAATAAACGCTCAATGATATTAAAACAGGGCGACAAGCAAATAAATGCGGCAAAATGCATCACACAACCGACTGAGTTAGGAAGCAGAAGGCCGGAGCTCTGCGCACACTCGGTCGCCCCTGTCGCTGGGGCAGCAATGCGACGCCACTTTGATTACAGCGTCTGCTTACCTTCACTCGGACGGGAACTGGCGTTCTGAAGAGGATTATTACTTAAGAGGAGGGATTACCCAAGGCTTGAGGCATTACATTGAAAAGGGGATTACCTCCTGAAGAGCAAGGGAGATCGTTAACTTGGACACTGGAGATTCCATTAGTACATGCATAGGAGAAGAGGAGCATAACGTTAGGCAGTGGGAATATAACTTGAAAAATTCTACGCCTGCGTTTCAAATTTGGGTTCTACAACTATGTTTCGATATTGTCTGATCAACTTGAGAGTTTTGGTTGAAGTCACCTGGTCTGTGTCCGGTATCCTGCGTGTGCCGTACACCTGCTGACAGGTGGCCAGGCTGCTGATGGGGACCACGGCGTGCTGGAGTTTGTCCACTGAGGCCAGAAACGGCACGTTCGTTATTTCATCATTTCTGGTTCGGTGTTATTTGGATACATGAATTCTAAACGAATAATGTTGACAGTTTCTACACCCATGGTTCTTTACATTTTCAAAGCTAGCGCTATATCGGTACTGTGTATTAAGGTCAAATTGTCTTTTCTAAGGTTTAACCAAAGAATAAATTTTAAGTCCAAGCTGTCTGAACACTCGATTGCGACACGTTTCTTCACACGCCCGGCACTGCAATGACGACAATGATGTCTAACTACAATGACATGCGCCATTATGCAACGTGAACGAATTGGTGTTTACCTCGGAAAGATTTTGAGCAAGGACTTTGGAATGAAGTTTTCGAGCAAAACAAAATACAAAAACGTGATTGTAACACAGTAGTGCTAAAATCGGCCACTTTTGTGACCCAAAAGGAAACTAAGGAAAAAGCGTAGCCTAAACACTCGTCCGTAGTCGCCATGCAGCCAACCTTAAATCGTAGTCAAGTGGTGGTAAGGCAGACGATTTAAAGACAAGATTATAAGTTTAATGCCTCTGCTCCACAAGAAATTTAATCTAAATAATGCCAAAAGAAGGAACCATTTAGTATAGACTTGAAAACGGGGAATCTGTGCACAGGTGTGTTCCCACACAGGACACCCTGAGCTTATTAACAACAAGTTAAGAATGACAAAGAAATGAAGAGAAAGCGAAGAAGGGGTGAAAATTGAAAAAAGCAAAGCGGGCACGAAAGACTGAAATCCTGAAGGCTTATCTATAGCTGAGATAACGTAGCATTTTGCGTGGTAGCACTAATGAACTCTATTCTATTGCCTATCCCATGCCTCCTGAGGGGCCCCATACGAATGAAGCGTTACGTTCCCTTCCTTTGATAACGCTTGGGAATTTTCCCAATTATCTCCAACAGGAACACGGCAAAATAATTGAGAAAGAATAACTTGCCCTCTTGGACGGACACAAGACCTCGTTCTTAAGTCTCGGTGGTCACGTTTCTGAACACGCACAAATTTATCTGAAACGAGTTCGAATTCTAATATTCGGGTGGCCATGAAAACTTAATTAGAAGGAAAATATTTGAAACACAGTTTATTCGGTGTAAACAAAATGTGATTTAACGAAAAAAAGCAGTTTGTTCGGTTTGAGCTTCGTTGATTGGAGTCCATTTCTACTACACGACTCATTCTTAATAATCTGGATGGAAGGAGGCATCGCATATGAGCTATTCTCAGGCACAAAGCCCGTGGCTCCCTCGTCCATCAATTTCAAGACTCGCCTGTGTGTGTCCTGGGTTTGACGAAGCCCCACCCCGCGATCGCACATTCGTGTCCCACGATCCATATCTTGTCGGGGTCAGACAAGCACACTGGACGAACCCACCTGTTCAGATAACCATAGGAAAAAAATTAACCTCTCGAAAATCGTGCACAATTTCTATTCAAAAAAGCCGTGACCCATCTCAATGTTTCAAGAATCAAACGCCTTAATGAATCATTATTTACTAAAGTTACATGCACTGACAATTCCCTCATAAATTTATTATGATAAAGGGCAGTACAGCGTTCCATGCAGTCGTTACCCTTGCACGAGATCTTCAAGGCGCAATGTAGAACTAAACTTCAAGACGTAGACTTCAGCTACGACGGCGGTGTAGAACTCTGCTTTCAAACTGACCCAGAGCCTTGAGGTACTTTGCTTTGCCACGAGGTCAATTATATTTTTGAAAGTTATATCTGTTATATTCGACGATAATTATTCCACAATGAAGATACACGAGTTTCATGTCGGAATTCATCTACAAAATGATGACCTGACCACTGGCAGTAAAATTTATGATGAGCGCATTCGAAAGATGATTAAAATCGCGAGTCATCTTTGCCTAAACTCTGGACGGTTGGTACTGCTGAAGGATATTCCACTGTAGGATATTTACGCTACTATAGACTTATTTTAAGATAGAGTAAAGTCAAATAATTTCTGCGTTCACATGATAAAGTGGAAAATTAAATTTCTTGACAAAAAATTCTTAGATGAAATTTGCATTTTACGACACGTTCACCTATGATGGTTCATTGTACGCAGTCTAAAGTCGTATTATCCATTTGGCGACGTTGGACACAAATGAAATAAGGAATGTGATCTCAATGGCGAAAAACAACAATTCACTTTCGGAAACGTTCTTCAGCCCTTTGCTCTACACTCGCATGTTGCAGACCACAGAAATTATGCACCATGACCCAATGACGCAGAAGAAGGAACTAAATTTTTGCTACGGCAATTCCTTTTGCTGAATGCTTTCGCGAACAATGCATTTTAAAACTTTTTCAAAGTCTACATTTTCCCCTATTCCCAGGAATAAAAACAGGCTGAAAATGGCCTTGATAATTTTCAGGACGTTTATGACTTTACTAAAGAGAAAACCGTAGTTGATCCCCGCAACAAAACCGTATAAAATACCATCTAAATTTCACCACATTTTGGGTTTCAAGGACGAAAATCCGCCTCGCCTGACGCAGCCTGGGAGTCAGCAGCTTAATCAAGCTCAAACTTCGATACTGCTAGTCATATGGGCAATCCAACGTTATACTAAGCAATCGTTGCACAGTTTCCAGAAATAATTTCACTATTTAGTACAATAATTCCATGAGAATTAGTTTTCATTTAAGAAAATCATCTAGCCTTTTGCGCAGCAGAAATAGTTTTACGGTCTGCGATTCCACCACGTTACAAATGGTTAACTAATGAATATATGACGTCCGAGATGAAGGAGGTATGAAGAACACAGACCGCCCAAGAACTGCTTTTGCTCGAGATCCTAAGTGAATCAGTTGATTGACCAGAAATTTAAATCTAATCAAGAAATTTGTAAACCATTTTTTTTTCTAAATAGAGTTCTTGCTATGGACCAGTAACCGGGCTTTGATATTTTCGATAATTGATATTTCAATTTCTTCAAGCGTTTGCCTCTCGTCTCTAAACTCCCAGACAATTTCCTGCCTTCGTTTACCAGAGGGCGGGGTACCTCGCCCGTGCTGGTGCCTACGAATCTCTCCCGGTGCTGTACACTTTACCCTGCACCGAGGTCTTGGTTAGGCTTGTAACGACTGAATTTTACTTGCAACTGCACTTAGTTTTGTACGAAAAGCTAGTAGCAGCCGCATTGTGAAACGGACCGAAATAGTACTACTGATCTTTACAAGAATAAAATAAATTAGAGATTTCTCATCGCAATTTTAACAGAAGCCTATTAATTCGCAGTTATTCTTTTAAATAAATATTTTTTCAGACGGATATTTCGAAATTGAGGAAATGAAGCGTCTCTGTATTTGTGCAAGGCTTATGTACATTATTTCAATAGTAACTTGAGACGTTATCAACATTCATGCTACATTAGATGATATGACTGCAGGTTAGACAACACAACAAAATTTTTTATCATGAAGACGAAACTTCACAGCGGTAGCAGCAACTAAGTTCTGAAACACAATGCATAGTTTTCACTGTTTCCTAATGGATACACAGGAAGCGTTCGGGGCCTCCTCATTGCCTCTAGGTCCGTCTATCTGCCTCAACTTTAATTAGATCAGAAGAAGTTCCCGCAGCGGCAAATTCTTGATAGGGCTTCACATTGCTCCCAATCTACACGCTCAGAATTCAAGTCCAAAAGCCATTCCACCAAACGTGACATGACGAATGCATCAGCAAGAATTTCATACCTCAGTCTGAATGATTTTATCGTTAAACGTAAAAAATTTGTTTACCTCACGAGCACCAAAAAACTGCTTCGTATTTTTTGTTGCAACAGTCAGAGCTGCAACAAATCTCATCAATTCTTTACATCGACGAATTTCGGCGCAGATATCAAGCGAAGAGATGGCTGAGAGCACTCCGCAGCTCCGTCTATTGCTAGCTCACTTGTTCAGATGGAGAGGCACTTCCAGTTCCAGCAGAGCGATGTCGTTCACCAGAGAATTCGAGGAAAAATTCGCGTGCACGAGAATTTCTGTGACTGGGACGACCTGCACCGTCGGCCCGTAGGTGGAGCGGCGGTACATGCCCGCCACCACCTCGTACACGTGGCGCCGCGAGCCTCTGTCGAGCAAAGTGAAAAAAGAAAGTTTATCCAATGGAAATTGAATTTCCTCTTCCTGGGGTTATCTGTTATTTTTTGAGATTATGCAATTAACTTTTTAGCGTTTGGAATGTCTTGACACTGTGAATTAAGCAGGAAAGTGGTAAAGAAATGTTTTGTTCATTGATCATGAACTTCAGATAATTAGCACTAAAGTAATAGATGAGGGAGATCATTCACAAGTTTGTGGAATATATTTGAAACAAAATGACTACCACAAAATGCATGCAGAGAGTAGAACGCGAAAAAAAATGGTAGACAATTTTGATTATGAATTACTTCGCCTAATTTACTACGAGTACTATCAGAGTAATCGGCAACAACGTGCATTACCCTCACATTGCTTTCCATTGCTAAAATGACAATCATTCACGAAGAACTGGTCTTATGCCAGAACTAAGCGGACGTATGAAATCCTGCCCCCCCCAAAAAAAAAAATTAATTTTCGAGATATTAGCTGAATAATGTTGAAAAGAGTAAATTTGAAAACAAAATTACCCTCCAATAATTTATTTACGCAGACATTCTACAGAGATTCTTCAAAGTTTTCACCACCCATATCGGGCACTTCAATTTTTAGGGACACATGAGTTTTGTTTGTTTATTTTTGTATAGTAAATGTTCAATTTATTCAAGCGGGCAGATACATCAGAGGTTAAGAGTAAGAGATCGAGCGATAATGAAAAAGAAATGCAAGAAGCTACCGACTGACAAAGGGGCATTATTTTCGAAAATGCTATACCCGTGCGTCGACTTAGTGAAAAGTTTCGTTGATTAGAATCTTGAACATTTGCGCCCGATAAAGGAATGAGTAAGAATGGTTTTTCAAATGTTAGGTGTGAATAATTAGGATATATTGTTGACTACATTCCGCGACAACCCCCATTACCAGGGTCTGGTCCCACGACAAGCACCATCACCAGGGCCTGGTCCCACGACAAGTACCATCACCAGGGCCTGGTCCCACGACAAGCACCCCACGATGCATCACCTCATGCAGTGTGCGGCCACCATGACGTGCGTGGCAGCCAGCACGGTGCCCCCACAGTCGTGCTCTCCGTCCTTCCTCAGGGACACGATGGACGGCCACGACCCCTCGCGGGTAAACGCCCCTCCGATGACGCGCTTGCCCTTGTTCACCCCCTCTGCAAGCGCCGTCTTATCATAAAAATTATAATAATCACATTTCATTATAATCATAATTGTTTCTCTATGATATTTTACCACCCCAACCACCTTCGGCGATTTCATCAGTGAAGACTAGTGGTTACGAGGCATGTCCAGAATATAAGAATACGGAGGGTTTGTCGTTCAAAGCGAATTCTTTTCAGCAAATTTGGCTGCCCGTTGTTCAAGGTCAATGAGATGGAAGTGAAATGGGAGAGCGTTCGTCTCAGTCGGGCGAAAACTCTTGCTGCGGTGTTGAGCTGTGCAGAAATTAATTAATATACTCCCGAGTCCCGCCAGCTGCGAGTTGAGGAGCGTTATCAGATTTCTCCTCGTAAAGGGAAACTTGTCGTTTGAATTTTATGACGAAATAAAAACGGTCTACGGTCGTGTTATCATGAATCATGCTAATGCGTATTAGTAGGGCAGTAGGCTTAAAACCGGAAAAATGAATATCATGATGGAAAGAAGAAAGGACGCCCATCAATCATGACTAATACTGATAGAATGGTGAAGAAGATTGAAGAAACGATTCCTGACGACCGTTGATTGACCTTAGATTGAAAGTGCTTCCAGCAACCTTTTGAGCTCTTCTCTATGAAACCATTACCTAAACAATAGGGTTTGTACAATTTTGAATACGAGGTGGGACACAGCACGCCCCTCAGAGCCAGCGCCACAAAGCAGCTCTAAGACTCGTTTACTCAGATCTTTGACCCCCGCTTACGGGCCAGATCTGTCAGCTTTAGATTTGGATCATTTCACGTCGCTGAAATAGTTTGTTGATGGAAAAAGGTTATCGACCGATTTATGGGTTCTATGTGCCGTTAAACAGTAAGCAAAAGAGGCGACTGGGAACTAATTTGACGAAGGTATAAAAATTCTCATCTCTCGGCTCACGAAGTGAATTGGGAAGGAAGGCAATTATGTCGAGAAATAGTTTGATGTGTATGAAAAAAGGACCCCTACTTACCAGACATGTCTCGTATATTGGTAGAATTGCTTCATAAGATAACATTTATCGCTGTGACAAGTAGTTTTATGAAGTCTTAATTTCATTTTGTGGTCCCCCACAGTCGCATGCTTTTCCTAACTGGTTTCGTAGTTTCAATGAGACGGTTCATTGTGTCAAGTCAATATACGTGGGTATCAGTCGGAAGGCAATGCGTACATGGGAAATTTTCAGATAGAGTTGAAGAGATTAATAAAAGTTTAGAAACGTTTCAAAGTACCATCAGACTGTACCAAATGGAATGGGAGGCGTTTTCAGACAGATGCCATCTTAAGGACAATCTACGAGGGCGTTTGTACTATGAACGAGATGCCACAGCGCTGAGAACTCGGCTTCCGTTATTTTAAATACAGTAAAATAATCTGCGGCCATCGCGAGGTTTTTTCGAGCGTGAAGGAGAATATTCATCAAAGTGAACGCTTTACCCTTCACGTAAACGTGGGTCATCCTCTTCGGCTGACTTTTTCGAGGGAATTTACTAGCAAATTTAGGTTGGTATTTAATGCTACTCTCAGTTGAGATGGTTCTAGGAGTTTTAGCTCTCTGCCGATAATGGGGTTTTGAAACATTTATTCCACCTAGGTACGTGCACCAGAGAGCGGCCTGCACAGGTACGTGCACCAAAGAGCGGCCTGCACAGGTACGTGCACCAGAGAGCGGCCTGCACAGGTACGTGCACCAGAGAGCGTCTGGTGCATATACGCCGCCTGCCGAGGTAGTCTGGCTCGAGTGGCCTGTACTAAACAGGTGTACTGGTTATTACACATCCGTACAGGTGAACTCGTATCCTACGTATATGTGGTAGTTGCACTTCATTTTATGTACCTGAATACTCTACTGGTTCGTAGTAGTCGTCCAAGCTCTTTTAGATCAGCTCATTTGAATGAGAAAAGTAAATTTAAGTGAAGTTCCATTAATCATTCAATTTGTACAATTTCAACCTCAGTAGCTTCATTTGGTCGTTGCTGCGTTCACCTACAAAATGCACAAAATTAATAACGAATTTAAATAAGCGATCATAACGCAATCAGAGGCTTAGTTGAAATGAAAAATATACATCTGCATTAAAATAAATGGAAACACAAAGCAATGGTTATAAAATGAAATGTCAGAAAGGTGGATTTCAAATAAAATAACAAAAACAAGAGCTTTCGAATGAAATAAGAGTTCGGCCTCAGCAACGCAGTAACAGCACGAGCTGAGCCACAAAAAGACCCAACACAGACGTAAGATAAAAATCTTAAACCATCAAGCGATCTTTCTTTGTTCCCGTTTCGTAGCATTGATACCGCAACTCCCACCTCCTGCCTCCGGCTCCTGAACATCGATGGTGCTGTGGCAGGCCGGCGTGGCGCACACAGCGTACACTAGCCCAAACCTGCACGGCGCTGCGCCTCCGACAGGAGTCTGCACCGACGTGAAGATGTCCTGCCCCGTCCTGTGAGGAGGTGCGGCACATGCTCATCGAGGTCGGGGCAAAGAGCTTAGGTTGTGCTCAAATTTCTGATGAGATTAGCGCGTCTGCATGTGTACACAGAATTCTTTATGGGGAAATTGGTTGGCTATCGATTTGCGGTAGACAACTGTCTCGTATGCTAAATTTGTAGGTATACTTTTCAAATGAATGCTCAAGTTCAACTAAGATAGTATTGATTTCGCTCATCAAATAGAGGTTGGAAATTATTGTTGAAAGTAATTAATGCCAAGGTTAATTTTCTGTGTTTACCAGAACCTTTCAAATGAATCTACGTCAATTCACCGTTTTCTGCACGAGGCCCTCGCTGATCTGAGGCTCACTGTAGACATCACTATCAAAAAGTTTGATGCAATTTGTTCTCAGAGGAAAACACCAAGTAACAAGTTCTTAACTTCTCGCTATACGTACAGGGTGTACACCACAAAGTGACCCCTGGTAACCATGATGGTAACTTAGTAGAATTTTAGCTTGCTCGAGCCTCGCTAACTTCTATTTGGTAGCTAAAACTAAGCTTGTGTTTACCTGGAAGCTATGATACTATATTAGTTTCTTAGCTACTAGGGGCTACTAAGGACTACTAGGGCTACTTTTTATAGTGGAGATCGTATCAAGCATGGCTTCGAAATAAAGACATTTTATCAACTTGAAACCGCTACGTGAAATTTGAGTTCCTGATGATGATGAGAATAAGATACGACACAGAATGGATTTTAGCGTCTTAATATTTAATCTTTTGAATAAATTATTTACTCAATAAAAATTAACGGATTTACAGAATCATTCAGCAAACATCAGCTCCTCTGAAGCAGGAATTGCTTCCCAGAAGACGAGAACGCCAGCAACCTTTGCGCCATCTGCTCAGCAACTGATGCCCACCCGTTAATGGCGTTCATATAAAAACTACTAAATACTTTCGATCGAAGCGTTACTCGAACAACCCTCATTGAATACTTATTTCACAACTGAAAGCGTTGGCTTGCGAGCAACTTTATTCATACCGCTCACCTTTCCCCGACGATTTCATCACAGAGATTTTTTATGCTCGTTTCCAGGTTTTGGGCGACGGCATCACCAGCGCAGACCAGGGACCAGGCCCCCCCTGTCCTCGCCTGCAGG
>VOMN01132751.1:0-19704 GCA_014899125.1 Orchestia grillus | reverse complement strand
GTGAGAAGTGTCGAAAACAGCGTTGAGTTGCAAGAAGACCTTGTTAAAATCTACAAATAGGCACGGTCAAACAACATGGAATTCAACAATGGCAAGTTCGAACAGATGAGGTACAGAAGTCACCCAGACGACAGGTTCTCATACAAAACGGAAGGGGGTCTGGAAATAAAGAGCAAAAGCTCCCTTGGAGGCTTTGTGTTATCGTCGAGGACAACGGACGATTTCGAGAACACATAGACCTAATAGTCAAAAAATGCCAGCGCTAAATTGACTGGAACTTACAAGAATCGAAACCGATACTTTCTCTGTTATACTTATGGGAGGAGTGTCTGAATAAAGGGTAGCTATCTCTTATGTAAAAAGTCATGCCCTACACCTAGGTTCAGAACTCGAAAGTTTTCGTATGGGAGCTGCAAAATCTTGGAGCAGAAGCTCAGTGATATGCCCCTTGGCAGTCACCAAGGTCTCGGCCAGGTTCAGCGTGTCCAACTCCCGGCTAGCCAATCTAAGGTCTTTAATGTTGGCATGAAGGCTTCGTATATTAGCGAATAGTGCCTCACAAGCCAGACCCCTAACTGGACCAGGGTTCAACTCTACATCCCCATATTTAATAAAAAATAAAACAAAAGAGTAAAAAAATAAAAATGAGTGACAAAACCTATGCCCGAGGGGAGAAAAAGAGTAAAAAATCTCGATAGAGCTGCTTGCCGGGTACGGTGATTATAACTGCTTAGGTCGTCACGGTGTAAGGGGGGACAGCCACGTTGGGCCTGCTGGTGCCACACCTACTCCCAATTGCCATGATCACACAGCTTGGGTTTGGAACCAAAATAGCTAGAGGAAAGATGGTGTAGGAAAAAAAACCTGGCTCAGCTCCCGGGACATGTGAGAAGATCTGGCGTGGAATTCCGGGTACCCAGTTCTCGCACTGGCTAGCGAAGCTCCACTAACCAGTGTGGTATTGAGTCTACAAGGGTCCTAATGTACACCTTGTTGATTTTAAGTCACTTTTACATCAAGTATTTTCGTAGTGCGGCTACAATACGTAAACGATTTTCTCGACGCTTAATTAGTTGTTCTAGGGGGTACCACAAATTTTCTACTGGGTTCATGTCTGGGGAGTTATCTAGCCAATCTAAATGCATGACACATCTTGGATGACAGTAATGACAGTTCTACCTCATCCAGAAATATAGGCAAGGCAACATGCCTTCCCCCATCCAGATATTGTGCTAAAGGCCAAACTTGGTTACCTAGCCACTCATATTCATTCTTCATTTTCAGTTACTTAGTGTGACGTTTTTTTACTTTGTCATGTGTGTCGTTAATTTTACTTTTGGGATAATTTTTTTTTTATAGCAGCACAAGTTTGTACATCACAATTTTCAACTCATTTCCTACCCTTAATATACGCTTTGCTGGATCTAGAGAGCACAAATCCATAGATGTTCAGTCATATTACAGCTCGAATTTAAACCATGGATGTCTCCTTCTGCATAATTTGTAACAAGTTCAACTTTTTTTATCATTTCACGGTCTATCTTGTGTTTAAGAGAATCGAGGTTGCGATGGACCATCTTTGCACTGTAATTCTTATTTTAAGAGGTATGCATAAAAATCACACTCCGTTTTGGATTAATATTTAAGTTTTCGTGAATAACAAAGAATTAAAAATCACAACTACAAGTTTTAATCCCACTTCCGCACGTAATTTTAAAATTGTAGTCTTACCATTCACAATTAAAAGTTTCAAAGTGACTTCCTCATTTTAATTATGAGGCTGCAGTCTTCTTCTACGAAAACCCAATTGTCCCATGCGCTACATGTGACTGATTTCAAAATAAAAGATTTTTCTTTCATTTCATTCTAGTAGCTGAATGCACCAAGCTGCTTCAGTTTGACAGATACCTCAGCTAAAGGACCCAAGTCAGTGCAGTTGAAACAGCCCTAGCACCTAACAGTTCCTCCTCTTCCTTGTATCGCCTCTCGCACACAGGCTTCTTTCAAGGCTTCATGAGGTCTTTGTGAATACGACGGCGGGCATCATTGCTATAGAGACAGAATCGTGATTCGTCTGATAACATGACACTTGTTCACTTCTTTACTGCCCAATATGCGTGTGCTTTGGCTCAGGTTAAATGAAAGTTCTTTTAGGCAGGAGCTTACATCAACCGTTACGAGCCAATCTTCTTCATATATCCATTACATGGAGTTCTATATGATTCATTCAGGAACAATAGGAGAAGAGTCGTTCCTTTGACTTTTCGTAGTAGTTCCAGCCCTGATGTAAAGTGTTTACAGAGAGTTAACATCGGTCATTTATGAGTCACTCTGTTCATTATACGAGAAATAGCAGCGGGAGAAACAGTAGGAAATGGCTCTTCGTTCAGAAACAGCAGGAGAACAGCCCTCATTGACACTTTGCCGTAGTTCCATTCTTAACGCAAATCGATTCCGGCCAATGATTCGGGGCACATGGCGGCGCTCCCTGTAAGCTAGGGTGTTCTTTCAACCACAATTTTCCCTTAAATTTTGTATGTGCCAGGTTGTTTTCACTGGCGGTAGACCCGCAGATCAGCGTAGTATGAAACGCCAGAGAACTCAACTACTTCATTCACTGGGTGTTTTTTAGCCCGACCAAATTCAATAGCCCTTTCTTTCATTGCGAAATATCTTGCTGTCGTACCATCGTTGTGATGCAACTGAGAAACCAGTATATATATATACCTCATCAGCTTTGAATGGAAATTGATGCCCATTCAGCACTTGTACATGATCAAAACTTCGGTCGCAGATTTCAAAACCTATCGGTAAACGTAGTAAGTAACTGGAACCTCGATGAACAACAAGTGACTAATTTCATGTCCTGGGCACTTACAATTCAGACACCATAATATTTGACCACCCTGTTAGTTCGAATAGAAGGTAGAAAATGGTCACATGTGTTGAAGACAAGGCTCGCAGCAAGCCATACATCATCAGCAACGAGGTAGACATATTAGTTACGAAAGTGAATTGTTAAGAATCAACCAGGAATTCGTGCACTTCATTTGTTTGAACGTGACAACTAAGGCTCTTGCGATTAGTTGGACAGCTGTAATAACTCTGACTTTCTACAAGGCCGTCACCAAATTCTTCAAGATTTTCTACATATCTGCCCTAAAAGATGTGTTGTGCGCATCTAAGTTCATTTACACGCGTGCACTCTTTCGTGTACTCGGACATAGATTAAAAATTTACTTTTTTTCTCAATTAAATATCATCTATTTTTGGAAGCTTTAGAATTTTGAATCTTCGTTGAGATTCATCAATTTATCCTCAACAATATTCTCCTGATGAGGTAGGATAATCTTTATCTTCAATCACGGAAGTAGAATCTAACTTCTATTAAACATTCTTCAGAAATATTTTCAAAGTATATACATGAAACTTTGTTCTGAGTGAAACGATCAATTTCAGAATTCATCAAATCAGACCAAGGGACATTATTCAGTTTCCCTTACTCAATCATAGAATTCCGTTTTCAAGATAAAGGTGGTCAGGATGCATCGTAGACGGCTATCATTTTATTAAACTTAGACTTACTTTATGCATCGCAGTCAGCATGGGAAGCTTAGCTAAATGAATATTGTCAGGATAAATGACGTAAACACTACTGCATATATTAATAGACAGTGACGTATGCGTTTTGATGTCTGTCCCTTGAAGATTTCAGTTCCCCAAGCACAAAGAACGCCTCTACTTAATATGAATTTTTACCAAAAAGGTAAGGACACTAACAAGACAGAACGGTAGTTAAAGATTTTGGCAGCCCTAAGACATGAAGAATAACTAGTCCTTCACGATCAGTCTCCAGAAACTACTGTATGAATCAATTCAAAGAAGTGAACTGTTTAGTTGGGTGAATTATGGCTTGACGCTCGGCAGCCATTATAGGAGCTGCGTGACATTGGAAAACCAACGAATACTCGTACATAGTACGACGCGTGCCTAACGCTCAAATGGTGCGTAGTAAATCGACCCTCCAATATGATTGCCTCTCGGAGACCAAACTGAAACACTGCCGTATGCAGAATGAATTCCCTGACACCAAGGATCTCATTATATGTATACAAAAACCATCGTAAAATTTAGCGCGAATAAAATTTTTTTGCGAGGGTTAATTTAACTTCGCACGAGCAACCGTTAATCGTAATTCGTAATGCTGTTTTTATTCAATTAATTTATCTCAATATACCATGAAACATGTACTTACACTTCCATATTCAACAAAATATCTTCTGCCTAATAGAACATTTTCATGTAAAATTCTGCTCACACCAGAGATTTATATAGAAAATTGTACTCAGAAGCCGAAGACATAAAATCAACAAAACACTAAATGAAATCTCGGCCGTCGTCACCATCAGTGCCCGCCCCGCTCTGTCACCCTCTAATGCTTTTGACTCATTACTTTTTTCGCAGGTTTTGGAGCCCATGGCCACTTGCAATATACATTTGTATGTACACAAATCTCTGGTCGACGTTTTTTTCAGCCCTACCTTGAAAAATTGAAACTAAAGATCTGTGTTAATGATGCCGGTTCGTAAATGATAAGTTTCTACTTTTTGACCTTTAATTTTATGATTCACACGTTTAGCATTGCATAAAATGCAACAATACTCCACCCCAAATTTGAATCACTTTTTCTCAGTTCAGATTTGAACTCGAGAGCATAATAATGCAGACAAACTCAGAACTAATGGCTTTTCTCTTCCTCATATATTCAATATTTTTTAGGAAGGACATCAAATTTGAGTTTTCACTCATTTGTTCTTTCTTGTTACCTTGCAACAATGTTTTTTTACAGGAAAGATAACCTTAATGGCAGTCCAGGTTGTTTCAAGGTGAAATACGATATGGAATAAACATTTTTGGCCTCATCACGCCGCTATATCATGGACGAGTATGGCTGCTAGACCCGAGTAGCCGCTGTCCAAACTATGTATGTTCTTCAATAATTAGGTATTTTTTGCGTTCAATAGGCAATTAAAGTATGTAGGCAAGTTTCAGTACATGTATGTATTACGATAATAATGTATAGGGTGCTGCTAAGGTTCCCGTTGTAAAGAAATTCCTAATACTTTGATTGTGGACAAGAGATAATAATACATTGATGAGTGGTACATATTACAAACAGCGTCACGAAAATATATTCTGGGCCCATTTTCCAACGTGCCTTCTTTAGCCCGTATCCATTTCTTATGTCTTTCAATGGACCAGCAGCTCTTCCTCTGGAAATTTGTTTCATGTCTTCATTTGGAACAATTATAAATCGTCGACAGCAGCATGGGGTGATGAACAGGCATCGACCTCCGGGATGAAGCAAACACTGAAGTCTTGGGGAGACAAATCGGGTGATAATAGCCGTATTCCTCACTCCAGAACTCAAGAAAACTGACAAAACACCGCTCTTGAATTTTGTTTTGGACGTGTGAAGCAGACGTGTGAGAAGTGAAATCACATTTTTTAAGAGCTTCTGTGGAATCGGAGAATTGAAACATAATCTCAGGTCTTGAACCTTCTATTGGGATAATAGTACAAAATTAAATAATATTTTTCATAGTGCTACCTCCCTAGATCAAATTTATGCATCAGTAAAACGTGGTAAAAAGGAACACTGAAAATTCACGATTGCACTGTGTGGCATAAAAACAGAGAACCTATTTTCAAATTCGTACATTTTGCACACTACTAAAGCTAGGTGCTTTCTGATATATCGTTTTATACGATTGCTTTTTGAACCTTTGTTAGGAATGTAATAAGGTTAAAACTAAAATTATAAATTCTGCAGCGAATTAAGAGAAATGAAAAGGGCTTGCACGAGGAAGTACCATTTTTTTAATCGAAACAGATTTATTACGGCGAGGTGAATTCACAATGGCGTTTTAACACATATAAGTTGTGCAGTGCGAAAATTTATACCTAATATTTTCACAGATCGCATTATTCCACTGAGCCATCCAATTGAATTGCCACACAGATCACCGGACTTAAAGCCTCTCGATTTTTTCGTGTGGGACATCTCAATAGAAAAATGTACTTTTTTCCTCCCGAAAACCCAGACGATTTGAAAAAAAGGGTTCGAAAATGCAGTTAATTTACTGAATGGAAATCAGGATTTCATTTGAAGAGTTACAGGAGTGTGAAGACTGCAAGTATGTATAGAATGAAATGTAGGACATTTAGAGGGAAATGGTACAGAATGGAATGGAAGACACGTAGAGTGAAATGGTACAGAATGGAATGGAGGGCATGTAGAGTGAAATGGTACAGAATGGAATGGAGGGCATGTAAAGGGACATCAACCTTCCACCTGCAAAAGTTCAAATTGTGAAATTATGCCTGGTTGTAGCAACCTGCCAAACTCTTCGGTACTGTAGTAATTTTACATTTGCCCACAGATGATCTTCTGGGTTAGAAAAAAACTGGTGGATGGCTGCTAGTATAAATCCTGTGATGAGTGGCAGTGCCAAGGAAATCTTTGTGATGTTGAGACCGAGTTATATCGCTATCATAAATTAGCTGCTCTATTTTCTGAGGAATTTTATGGCATCCACCAAAATGTTAACAGTCCTTCGTTTGATGTTCAAGATGCATTGTTTCTGGGTTTCTATATTAGTAAGGGTCTTTTTCTTGCAGTCGACAAGCATGATGGAATTGGTGAGAAAATCCAGATCAAGAAGAATGGCCGTGCTTTGGCAACAATGAAGGTTCACGAGAATTAGCAACCAAGAGCTGGAAAAGCAATGTCAGCAATATTTCTTCCTTTCATAAAGGACAAGAGCCAAGCCTTCATCAATGTATGTATTCGAATTCACTTTCGATCAATCTTCAACGAAAATGAAGAGAGAAATTTCCAAGACACGGAGACAACATTCAGACGACGGAAACCGGTTTCCGATGGCTTATGATGGATACAATCCGGAGTGTCTTCAAGCATCTCTTTTAATATTCGGCCATTCTAAGGATTGAAATTTGCCTCCTCTGTGAGCACGATTCAGACGGAAAGGGTAAAATCTCTTTCAGTGTCAACCCTGAAGACAGGGTTGAAAATGCCCATGATTATATAAAAAACAGGGGGTTGGCCCTTCCTGGATTTTATTCAGTTATATTGAGAATAGTTTTGTACAGTGAGTTCTGTATTTTTTTAACGTAATGCCTCTCAGGAACAACGGATGGGCCATAGCCGCATAGTTTTCAAACTGAAAAGATGTTGAATGATACACCTTAAGTACGAGTCTTCTCTAACAAACTTCATATCAAAAGACTGCGTCTCATATTTTGCTAATATGTGTTTTGAAAATATGTTAGCGTCAGGGACTACGACAGCTAAAGAATAATGGAAATTAATTAGTCTTGAGTTGGCCCCTTAAAACATCAATCAAATGCTTCCTGGAGAATTTTACATGTTGTTATCTGGTATGCTCCCAGGGTTGGAAATAAAAATTTACCAAAAAATAAAAACAGTGCAAAACTCTCAAAAATCTAAGAAAAGTAGGTTATGTTTTTCTTAATAAATATTCAATTCGTAAATGGATAAATGCTAATTCAATCAAGAATCCCAATGTGAATAAAAAATGTGTACCTAATTCTCAAACTGTTTTTAGTATTGTGACAAGTGTTTTCAGGACACAATCTTGTTGCAAGCTTCCAAAAATGATACTCATACGAAAAGGGCATAATGAAATTTTACGCGTGATTATGAGCAATATTAATCATCATTGCAGGTATAAAGATTACTTCTGGAAAAAAGGTTTCTTATCTGCGGACTAAATTTGAGAGAAAATGATTTGCGCCCTAGCACAGTATACTCTTATTTAAGTTCTAAATAAAAGATAAAAGTTTCTGAAAAAAATGGTAAATCCAAGTATGGACTCAGAAAAAAAGGACTGAAGAGGAAGAGCAGCCACGAACGATCATTAGATGAGTGAAAAAATATGAAATGCGACGTGGCGCGGAAGGAAACTTAGGAAATAAATACATCCGAGGTCCCAGCTACGGATGAGGTAACTAAAAATGCGGACAAGTCCTCGTCAGGACCTCAATGGAATCCCCTTTGGGATGCAACTCCCATATCTTAAAAAGGGCGAATCTATGACTCGTCAGTCTATGAGGCTATGGCTCATCATTTGCCTCCTTGGAGGTAAAACATTGAGGCAACGTAGAACTCTTCAAAAAGTATATTCTAACTAAAACAGTACAACCCAAAATAGAGGAAAACACACTAACTGCTTCTCTTTAACTCGTAGTTTTTCCAATCCTGCTGTATTCATATCCAGCTACCCGAACTTATGGTTCCGCGTGCACGTCAGAATTGTTTAAAGAAAGCAGCACGCTATCATACCTGGAAGGGATCGAGGATTAAGAATACGTTTACTGCTAATAAGTTGATAACCACTAAGATTATATAGTATTCATTGACTAAGAAAATACGTGGTAAAAAATTCTTTACCTACTGAGTTTTTAGTTGTTTTTTAAGAAGTTTATTAATCGCCAAACGTGCCCCAAGAACTTCAGAAGACACTTAGCTGTGCCGGCTCGTTTCTGTTTTTGAAGGTTCATGAGTTACTGACGAGTTGAGTGCATGCTTCCACTTGTGGATGGTCTTTGTCAGTGGCCGGTGTATTGAAAATTTGTTCATAGGGTCGTTAACAATGAATTTCACCACATTTAGCTGCTTTATGATATTGACAATCGAGAGTCCCGTGAATTGAAGCTAAATAATGGCTTGACGCTTACTCATTTCCTTACAATTTTTAAACAATGTCAGGCAATTACCAGTGAGAAATTGGAGTTCATAGCTTTTACTTAATCAATGATCTATAGTATAAAATGATATGTCAAGTTTATATTACTTCTGTGGGGGTAGTTATATGTTTATGCACTAAATAAATTAGATGAAAATTCAAGGGCGTAGATTCTCGGGAACGTTTTCCTAATCAGCGAAAGTACATCACAGGAGGCAGTTCATAACAGTGGTATAGAAGTTACACCATTTAGTCCGTAACAATGATGCAGAAAATAACATTATTTCACTTGAGATTTATCGTCATTTTTGCCGTCACGAGGATGGTCGTTATAAGATTAAAGGGGATTGAAACAAATATTGATTTCAAGTGGAACAAAAAACTTTTGCCGTACCTTAAACAGTATATTATTATACACATTTTTGAAATGGATTTGGAGTTTAATACCACTTTCATTTATCATAAACGTGTACCCAATGCATTTAATTACAATACATTGAAACAAATCTGAAAGCATATTGTTTAGAAATTTATTCAAAATTGTTCACTAAACCATTCACGTTACTCCGAACAATAGGATTTCAATTATATGCCGTTCATGCTTTCATTTTTATTTTATAAATACTATCAGTCATCAGCAATTTGGAACTTTATATTTACGCTGAGTAGAAGCAGAAGAATACAGATGAAGTCCTTAAATGCCCTCAGACCCACGCGTTAAGGATGGGTCTGAGTTGCTAGGCGAGAACACCCCGTCGGGACGCTGCCTGGGTGCTCCAGTTGAGTTCATTACATGATATTTCTATCAAGCTTCTGCTAAGCCATCAATGACTAAAGATAAAAGAGACATTTCATGATAGTAGATGAGGCTTACTTGTTTTGAACGTTTATAGTTCTACGGAAAACAGACAACTTCGTTGTAATGTTGTTGAAAATGTAAAAATGATGCGTTAATGTCATCAAACCAAAATGTTTACTTGTTTTATAAGCTGTATTTTGTACGTATCAGGTTTACTACTTTATTGTGCGTGTTCCGATAAAATGCTTTTACCGTCACCGACAGCGTGCGAAATTTCACTCATCAGAACTAACGTCATAAAAGAGAATTGGAGTATAATACATTTCAGGGTTATAACGTAAAAGAAACGTCAGCCATGCATCAGTGACTTAAATGAACGTAATAGACTCAGTCATCACCACCTGTGCTCTCCAACATATTTATTAAGTCGTACGCAAAATTAGAACGGGTCTTCGTTATCCTGCATATATACATATGAGTAGAAAAATATGTTAGCGATAGAGAAGCTCAAGATAAACACGGCGAAGAGAAAAGCTCTAGGCAAATGGGTACGCGTCTCAATGGTCTCTCATGTAATGAGACAAAGCATTCGACATAATATTCATATTATTGCGATACATGATTGAATAAAAGAGTAAAGTAATATTTTCAGTTGAGTATTCAATGCACAACGGCTATTTTGATTGAATCTCATCATGTACCGTAATAGTGTATCGTGAGACAGACTTAACATTTGTTTCACAAAATTATTTAGTACCTATCAGACTCATATTCTTTCCCTCGCGTAGAAAGTGTAAATTTACGGTCATAATCTTCATGTTATGGCTTCATACCACGTACAATTAATGAACTTTGAATATATCAGTAAAATACAATTCACGATCAAATAATACAAGGACTTATATCCACTCAGAGGCATTTGAGTCATATCAGACAGAGAAGCGAAATTTATGGCTTCATACCACGTACAATTAATGAACTTTGAATATATCAATAAAATACAATTCACGATCAAATAATACGACTTATATCCACTCAGAGGCATTTGAGTCATATCAGACAGAGAAGCGAAATTGATCAGGTTAACGTATGTGAAAAGAAGGCAAACGGAGGTGTTTTTGGTTGATTCAAAGGCAACTGGGTAAAGAATGGAGTCTTGGAACAGCTTGTAACATAAACTAAATCTCGCGATGTTAACAGTAACTCCTTTCCATAATTAAGAATTAATACTACCTGAGTAAATACAGCTTGACAAGAGCATTGCTTGCTGCTAGAAGTTACGATGCTGGTCTTAAAGCTATTGCATATCTTGGAGTGTTTTCTTATCAGTTAATTAAAGGTGGGTGCAGCAACAGCGAGGGGTGACTGTGGTAAGAAGTAATTTCTATTGGGGCAGTAGACACACTGAATGTAAAACATCAACTTAAGTCACATGTAGAAAGGTTTCACATTTTACATTGATTTGTGTTTACTCTAAAATTTACGGTACTATACATAAACATGCACCTCTCAGAGAACAAGTCGCTAGTGTTACATAAATAACAAATATAAATAACTTTTCATTGAAGCACATTAATGAGCAAAATAAGTCACGCTCTGACATGACTCATTACTTATGTGCTCACATGGGGATGAAAGAAGAATTGCAACCATTTTGACAACAATTTCACGATCACAGACTAGAGAGAACTACTGACGATCGTAAAAAACTCGCACAGTTCTGTTGCTTGTAGAATGCAGTACCCTGAGGGGACCAGACACAGTGAGACAATTACTTGTTGTTATAAAATGTATTGAAGCACGGTAATTACAAACAATTGATGATAGGAGGGTTAGATTACTGAGTGAAACACAGTTTCTCAATTAAACTTGTAAACCGTATAATTGGTGTCATTTTTATTTATGGTGACAACCACCTACGTCCGAGTTGGTGCAGGCAGGTCCCGTACCACACGAGACAACTACGGCCGAGTTGGTGCAGGCAGGTCCCGTCCCACACGAGACAACTACGGCCGAGTTGGTGCAGGCAGGTCCCGTCTCACACGAGACAACTATGGCCGAGTTGGTGCAGGCAGGTCCCGTCCCACACGCGACAGCCCCGCAGACCGCCGCGACTGCCGCACCAAACAACTTGCTTTGATAAATGTGTTTTTTTCTACGCACCTGTGCTGAGCGCCCCAATTTTGCGAAAGTTTAGCTACATTATTCACCGCAGAAAAACTTAGAAAGTATTTATTATTACTATATTCCGGAAACTAAATTGATGCACTTTAATATTTTCAACAGGTTGTTTTTGCACGATGCAATTTAGGTCAATCATGTTTGTTTATTATGGACATTCTGATAAAATATCTTTTCGACTTCTGATGGCATGTCTTATTTTAATAAGATTGTTCTCTCTTATGAAATATTGCGATTAGACAGAATATCGCAGAGCAATGCGGCCAAGTGTGGTACACCCGTGAACGATTACTTGATTTCGTTTTATTTAATTTCGGTAAGCAAGGCTAGAATCCAACTGCAGGATTGTCACGTTTTTTTGGTTTTCTGAATGAACCACAAGCAGGTGACGCCTAATTATTATAATTATTAAACACATATTTACGTCCTTGACATTCTCCCTTTTTGTCACCGTCACATTCGTCACTACGGCGACCCTGACATTCTACCCTTCTGAGAATCTAGCTGTCTGCAAGTCTAATTTCGTACATCGTTTTGTTTTGTGCAATGACTTCATATTAATGAGCATTTCTGATGCTATTTTATCTGTGTCCATGACATTATTACATCTGTGTCTGTGATATTATCTCAATTTGTATCCCAGGCACTATTTTATTTATATTCCTGGTATAATTCTCTTCGTTATTCTGTACACTATTTCAAGCTGCTTTTTTGAGAGGTTTTAAGTTTGACATCATTTGAAAGTGCCAGAACTTCTAACCCTGCAGCTGATTTTGTGTGCACTAACACATTTACAGTTCTAGCGTAAGAATTTAAGTAACTGAGAATAAGATTTCAATGACAGAAATCATAAATAGCAGGCAAAAATAATTGAATATTTTAAAACTCTGCAATTCTGAAAGACAAGCATTCATTCTTTCTGCTTTAAATTTTTTGTTCAGAATGGCAGGGAAAGTTCATCAGGTATTCTGGCTGCCTACACTGACGGGATGCAGCGACTGTGTGGCTGAGCAATGGACTTGGTACTTTGACTTGGTACTTTGACTTGGTACTCTGACTTGGTACTTTGACTTGGTACTTTGACGTGGTACTTTGACTTGGTACTTTGACTTGGTACTTTGACTTGGTATTTTGACTTGGTCCTTTGATTTGGTACTTTGACTAGATACTTTGATGGTACTTTGAACTGGTAGCTTGACGCACCCAATGAAATTATTTTCAGTTATAAACTTCCTGCATGATCATTTAAACTTCAAGATTTCTAGGAAACCATTTTTAGATCTGTAGTTTTTTATTACCTTCTATTACCTATTCTATTACCTATTCATGGATGTCTACTAGAGTATATTTTTTCTCTTCAAACATTTGAAATTAAAGCACGTACTCGTGTGTATTCGACGTCCGCAGTCAGAGTCAGACTATGAGAGTGTTGGGGTTGCCTGTTTTATTCAGAGCGACTAAATGAGTGTTGCCACGCTTGCGCAATGAAACACCAATGAGCAGCTGGAGCAAAAGTACGATAATGGCGGCTTGGCAAACTTGGAGAAAGAAGGTTAAAGTTATGTAAAGAGTTATGTAAGATTATTAGCTTCTGTGGACATGATGCTTGTGTTATGATCCTTTTTATTTCCTTTAAACGCATTCCACAGGGCTGCCGGAAATATTCCTGTTATGATGCTTCTTTGACGTAGCCATTCTTATAGCGAGGAGTTGGAGACGCAATTTTCTTTTGATTGTACAGAATGACTATCACCGCCAGGCTAGGTTGTGATGCATCCATTTTACATTCAACAACCACCACCGAACATATAGACGAATTTAATCAACGAATTTAATTTATTATTCTTGTTAGGTTTCCGAAACGAATGTATTTTGGTTAGTGAAGGTCAATTAAAGTACTTTTTACATTTTTCTTCTCATTATCGCTCATCTAGTCCAACCCTATTAATCATCTGATCCATAATGTTAGGGACCAAAAAGACATTTTTGTCATTTGAATTCAATTGCATCTTACAGTGACGTATGCATTTAAGTGAATGATATCAGACTTCAATGGCTCTGAAGGAGCACGAACGTATTGTAGAGCTTTTCCGAAGTTAGTTCACTGTACCGCGAGCATAAAATTGAAGCGACCGAAACGAAAATTATGCTTGATGGGAAGTACTGAAATAAACTCTACTCAAATACTCAGTAGTTCTACCACATTCGGCAGCAGATCCTATCCAAACTTATTTTTTCATTCATGCTGTTCTCCCATTTGTTCAATCCATATTCTACTGCCGTCCTTCAATTTCCATCTTCCATTTTTTTCGGAGTCTCATTCTGGTCCACCATCTTCCTGATTTCTCAAAAAGCCAATCTACAGGTCTTTCAAATCTAAATCGCACAATCTTTGGGACATAAAACTTTATTTCTCATCTCTTACAAACTTCTTCGCGTGTTTTAGCTCTCATATTCTATTAAAAAAAATCATTTTAGTCATGTATTATTCTACATGCGCTCAATTCTCTGTCTGGAAATTTAACACAGCTTTTATCATTCGTTCAGAAAACAAACTCAACCCAAGCTCATATCTTCTTGCCGTTACAGCTGTCCAGTTTGGAGCACCCTGTGCCGAACAACCTGCATTCATTCAGCCTGCATTAGGTGATTCAGAATTCTGAATCACCTAATTTTCAAGGTCTCTGCCATTCCATGCCGTAACATTCATGCCACTTATTACACTAGGTACCGCAACACACTTCTACATTCTTCTATCACATTCATACTTGCTTGTTCTATGCTATAACACACTACTCAACCGTCCGCACCATTGCATAACTTCTGTCATTTTCTTACTTTCCCCCCTTGAGCCTATATCTTCACTCCTCATGCTCTGTAGGTGCTCACTTGTTTCTTAGTTTTGTCACTGACATCTCCTATATTCTACTGTCTCTTCCCCCCAGATTCATTCCCATCCATAAGTAAAACGTTACTTTTCTTTCTACAAAATTTTACGTCGAAATTGCTACTAAGCCGTTCGCAATATGAAGCATTCTTGTAATTCCTGCCGTTACTTACAGACAGCAATGTCTTTATAAATGACCGAAGAGTAATGATACTGTTATGTCAGGAAAATTTATGAAACTTTGAACTATGGTTTGATCAACAAACCAATTCACGGAAATTTATAATTTAGTTTCCCAGATTATTTTCGCATCGTAACGACGAATTTACTCGGTAGTGGCGGCTAGAGTAAGCGGAATACTCAGTTTCACAAATGACTTGCACTCTGAGGCCAATTTTTCATGCGAAAAATATGTGAATGCATTAAATTTCCACGATTTAAAGAACATGCCGATAATTTTTCCTCTCAGGCTACATTTACTACACCATTAGGTACAATTTTGTCTAAGTTTAGAGTGTAATGGATAATCATTTACAATTCTTTCAGAAAAACTATATCATGCCACCGTTTCGGTGGTGTTCACGTAGGCCTAATTAACAAAAGTTGTCAGTTTCTGATAATGTTATGTACGCATACAAATCGGAAATGGCTTAAGAATAAAATGACATTGCTGAAACGTCCAAAACCTTTCAAGATTTGGGAAATACATATACTCTAAAAGTACAGTAATACTTAAAACAGAAATACCTTTCTCTTTTTCAGATTACACTGCTGTACAATGTTTCCCTACATTGCACAGAGAAAGAAAAATGCTGTATTATTACTTGCCGTATGAAAACTTTTCACGCATCTGAAATGTTAAAAAAGTTGAATACAGGAAAATAATTTCAAAGCATCAGCAGAACTGATGATGTTTGTATGCAAGCCTCAATTTGCAATAGAATTTCTTAACAATTGCTTGCAACGGAAGTAAAAACCTGAACAGCCCTGATTAAAGGAGATTAAATTCACCGGGGCGAGTGTAAACGAAGTATGTCAAATACTTTTCGCCAAAACTTTATAAGCATCATGAAAGGATGCTAAGGAGAAGAAACACTAAATCAAAACAAAAGCACTTGCACAGGATAAAATTGATGGCTCAAATTCCAAAATGAACCTGGTAAATCATTAGGCTAAAGACGCAAGGGAATATGCTGAGGAAGATTGCAATTCTCGAAAGCTACTTGTAAATCATAGCCCATGTCAACACTTTATTTCCAAGCCGCTCTAAAGTTTTCGACCAGGTTTCTAAATCCATCTCGAAGCAAACGTATGAAAATGCAGGTTGCGTTTAATCTCCTGATGCTATGAAGTAAAACTTGTAGTTTAGATGATCTGAGAGGAATACGCAGAATTTAATTCGCAGATAAATACTATGGATGTAGTAAGCGCTCACATTAACCTTCAATTTACAGGGTGTTGGGGAAAAAGACGTACAAAATTTAACACCTGCCAGAAAGTGACAAACTCAGCATTTTTTCCTCCATGAAACTTTGTGAAAAAATTGGCTTATGAGATATCAGCTGTTTAATGTTTGAAAGAAGGAAATCTGAAAGTAAAATTGTCCATAATAAATTTATTTTTCTATTTATTTCATAAGAATTATACAAAGTTTTCATCACCAAAATCGATGCACTTGTGATATCTTCGATTTAAGAACTGCCGGATATAGTGGAAAAAACCGGGCATTTCAGAAATATCGCCAGAAGCCACTGCAATGTATGCCACGAGATCTTCCTATGATTCCACAGGTGTTGAACAAACGAGGTTTTTCATGTGTCCCCAAAAATCGAAGTGCATCTATGTGGGTGGTGGAAACCACGAACAATTCCTCTAAAGTGAATGTATACATAAATTATTTGTAGGCAATTTTATTTTCAAATTGTTTTCTTTCGAACGTAAAACAGCTAATATCTCAAACAAAATCTTTGGCCAAGTTTCATAGATGAAAAAGTGTTTAGTTTGCCACGTTCTTTGGTAGGTGTAAAATTTTGTACCTCTTTTGCCCTAACGCACTGTATAAAAGACACCTTCGGTCCAGTGCCAAATATTGACTTGATAATTATTACGTCTGTTACTGTTAAGTTCCTTGAACAGTAGAAACATTCCGCCGTCAAGCTATAGCATAAAGCTTATATCAATACAACATCGAATTACACCCCAATCAATCTCCTAAGTATTTTGACCAACACGTGTGAAAAAATAATAACAAATCAGCGTACGAAACACATTCAAAAACACATCCAAAAGTCAGAATTACTTCAGTATGCCAGTATGCTTAAAGGAGGAACGTACTCATGATGCCCCGGTGAAAATTATCCAATAAATATATGTACAATGACTGAGATAGAACAAATGAGCACGCTTTACAAGCAATTAGTTACCTGTTATTTTTTTGAGCTCCAGTAATGTATTCTACTACGTTCATCAATCGATTTTTAAAGCTGTTACCGGAGTTAAGGTTATATGCAAGTAAGGAAGAGGCTTCGGTCTTCATTCAAAGCTAGTAAGCTATAGACTTGTTTCGTAGTTGTTATAATGCTAGAGCTCACGTTCGACGGCAAGGACTCTTTTTATTAAACAAATTCTTAACTTTAAAAGAGTTCATCAGGCAAAATTTAAAATCTAATTGGGATAATGACTAGACAACACGGTTTTCTGTAATTGTACAATTTTGTACAATTATAGCTAACATATGGTAAAGCTCCGTCAATTTTTTCTTCAGTTTCGGTAGGTATTTTTAGACATGAATTTTATTCTTTGTTTTGTATAACTTTATTTAAAAAATATCTGTATCATTAACATTATATGCCAGTTAACATTATATATTAGTTTAAACATTATATATCAGTATAAACCTGAAACCTGCAATGGCTCCTACGTACGGAGCAAGTTTCGACAAGCAAGGATCAGATTTTCAGAACACTTAGGCATCAGTCATAGAACTAATAGAGTGTTACAAGAACCTTCTCACTCGAACCCTCGAACCCACTACGGAAATTTAAATCATCCTTTCAGACTAAAAAAATTTTCAAAAATAAACTCAACAAGCACTGCAATAGATTTAAGAATTCTGGAATTCTTGTTCATCTACAAAAAAACCAACGTTAAATTCATTCCTTACTTCAGTCTTCTTACACCTTACGTAAATAAACTGGCCTAAATGTACTAAGGTTTTTTTACGCGCAGGTTGACAGTTTAGGAACTTTTTAATATTGTCTTAGTCTTTGTTTTCCTAGTTTAGAAATGTGCATTTTTTCCACTTATATTTTGTTATGTAATTTACATTTTGTATTTTATCGTTTCAGATGACATTCACTGACGATGTAATTTTACGAAACCAGACCGGCATGAGTGTCAATAGATATTTTTACAGGAACGATTGTGTTAATTTTTATATTAAGAAACATGTAGATTGAAGCCAGCTCTGATTGAAAACTGATGCCTCTTCTTCACTTGCGTATAACCTAAACTTCAGTCACAGCTTTGAGAGTCGATTGAGGAATGTAGTAAATAAATTGAGCTCGAAAAAGTATAGGCGTCCAATTTCTCATCAGGGAAACTTATTTCACACTTTACTTCATCGTTTACTTCAGTCGAGCTTCAGTCATACCGCTTGCTTGTAGCACGTCATCACCTGTGATCCTCAACCATACACATTAGTTGTGAATTTACTCTGATAACTATTCGAAAAATGAAACTATGAAAATATAAAATTTTCTTTTTTTGAAAATTCTTATCTTTCAAGCAAATTGAATGTTTTTTCTGCGCCCATTCCATAGGACGAGCCGGCTCTCACCAGATGGGTGACTATCTTAAATCCTCCGCGTCGTTATTAAGCCCGGAAATTGCAAAGCGTTGGACACGTGTTTGATGTTTAGACGAACATCCTACTGAACGCGAGCAACTGCGGGTGTTGTTGCTTCCCCAGAGCCGGAAAGTTAATGGGGATTTGGGCCCCTGCGGCGTTTTTTGACTGCAACTGATGATGTGTATTGGTCATCCGGGCCATCTTAATCAGTTCTGTTCTAGAGTTGTGGTATTTTTAAAAATCCAGCAGTCTGCCTAACATCTATACAACAGGGCGTTGTTGGTTTGACAGTGGAAACTATCTAGCATTTTAATAACACTGGGGAACACACATTTTGTTGAGTTATGTTTGACAGTTGTTACTGAGTAAATTTTTGGCGCTGAATCCAAAACTGGTCTCAGTTGTTCTCTATCACGTCACGTTTAAGAACTATAGGATTCTCATTTTCTTAAAAAAATATGAAAAATCCTGTACATAACAGTAACAGTGTTTGTTTTATGGAAAGTTGCAAATATAAAAAACAATGAAAAATGAAAGAAATAGGCATAAATAGAATGTTTATTTAANGAACAGCTTCTGTGTAATTACTTGCACGTGTATTTCCAAGAAAGTTATTGACGACGTCTCTGAATGATAGCTAAGCATTCTTTTCAAGGTCTGGGTCTGACATAGTACCAGCGAAATGTTCTTCTTTGATGAGCTATCGAATTTGTAGACCATCAAACACACCGGCTTTGATTTTTTCAATTGACAATCCAGGAAACGCCAAGATGATGTAGTTCAAACAGTCGCAATCAGTTGACAATGCTTTTACAAATTGTTTCATGAGACCTAGTTTTATGTACAAAGGTGAGAATACTATTTTCATCCTGTTAGTTCAAAAACGAGACCATGAGGCTGCACACAACGCAGCACCATTCATTTCGGTAGGATGTGTGTTGAGCCGACGTTCAATACGAGGGCGGCTGGCAGCGTTCGGACTAGACATGAACATTTTTTTTTGTGATGGGACCCAGACTTTTGATAGTCCCAAATCATGCGCTAAACCATTGAACTCGTGTTGATCAAATCCCCTACGAAATGAATACTTTTGAACGTCAAAATCTGCACCATTGCAGTCACTGCGTTCTTCAACATCACTCAGATCTTCTAAAGGAGGTAGTTGTTCGAAAACTGGCACTGGAATTTCAGCTGAATG
>VOMN01132747.1:0-12061 GCA_014899125.1 Orchestia grillus | reverse complement strand
CCCAGAAATCTATATTCCTTCTCATATTCCGAATTTCATTACAACCTGAGACATATACTGAACACACATACAGGGTGGCCTAAGAGTCTCTTTTCCATTTTAAACATTTAATATGCAAAAAATACCAACGATATAAGGTTCTAGTAAATTACGATCGAAAGAAGAATTTTGTGTTTTTGATACAGACTGACTATAATAAGATTTAGGAATTCGAACAGTACCATACTTTAGAAACCGCTAAAAATATCTTAATGTGCAGTGGAAGAAAGAGCAGCGAATTTGCTATGTTATTTTCAAAAGAAAAGGTTATTAGTTGGAGTAAGAAGAAATTCCCAGAGAATATTTAGCAAGAGTCTATACAAGCTCTGTAGTTTTGCATTGGAGCAAAATTCGGATATACGGGATCTGTCGCTGACAAAGGTCGGACTAAATGACCGAAGTCATCCCTCAATGATGAATTTCATGCTATGGTGACATTCCTTGACCACCTCGATGACCGGATTTAACTTCTCCACACGCATTTCTTTTGTGGATATTTAGAGGATAAAGTTTTTGTAAATTTTCCGAATATTCTCCAAGAACTGATACAGAATGTAATTGAAAAAAATTTGCCACGTTGCACCAGATCTTCTGAGAAGTGTCATGAAAAATACACAGCGAAGAGTTCATTTGAGTCTGGAAAATGATGGAAGATACTTGAAGGAGATTATTTTTCAGTAAAAACTCCGAGTATTCATCTTCCATTCTCAATTTATGTACTAGAGCTTTTTATGTTTCATTGTTCTTACGTAACAAATATTCAAAATGACGGACTATAGAGCCCTATTGAGCCGTCTGGACATAAGGCTGTGACCTGTTTGTCGTGTAAAGCTAGATGTAGCTATGTTGCGCATACATATGAGTATGAGTTGCAGCTATGTTGCATACACATATGTGTACGTGTTGCACCTATGTTACATATACATATGTGTGTGTGTTGCAGGAGTTCTCGTGCGCTGAAATATTTTACATAAAAATCAGAATTCTTTCCAATTCATCCTTTGATTTTTAACATTTTAATTTATAGGAACAAAAAATTGAATACAAATGTCACATCAACAAGCAAAACTGATACCCGCGACATACATACATACATACATACATACATACGTACATACATACATACCTGGATGAGGTGCGTGAGCTTCTCAAGATCTCTTTGAATCATTTTCCCATTTGCCTGTTATAGTTAGACTAGAATATTCGTACGACCATTTGATCTTACTGTTCCGCTCTAATTAATATAACGCAATTCATGTTTTAAGCCTTAAATTTAATTCATCGAAAATTGAAATTTTATCGTCGATATTTGACATATTCTAGGATTTTTCCCTCGCTTCCGCGACCCTGTCAGCAAAATTCACTTTCCGGTGAAAAAAATGAGAAGTGCACCAAGTTTAAAATACAAAGATAGATTTCAAGAACAGATTCGTGGTCCAGCGTCCCGTGAGGGGTGAGCGGGGAGGGGAAATGGAAGGGCGGATGGGGGATGGGGGAAGGCTTGCAGAAGGAAGGAAAGAACCAAGAAGGAAGGAAGGACGGCCGCCCCGGACAATAACTTGGCGCCGGCACCTTTAAGCAAACTTTTTAATGCACTTTGCACAAGTGTTTGAGCAGATTCTGGAGACACAACTGAAGAATATGGTCTCTAATGGCCTCCAAGAGACCGCTCCACTCATGCTTCATCGAAATCCTCCAAAAGAAACGACGATGAGAGGCAAACTTTGTAGCTCAATTTTACACGGATTTCTTATTTGATATGAGAGCGGAAAAATAACTTTCACATCGGGCTCGAGACTTGCAGGGCGAAAAATAAAGCCTGAGCTGTTAATATGTAACGTTCACTGCAGTCTTTTTAAAAATTTCATTTGTTAGCCTAAAAGTTGTCTGTCAGGAACGTATTAGCCAGGTGTGAATATATATTAATACATCAATTAATATGATAATTGAATATCAGGACCAAGGTGATTTTGACCTTAAAGGGGATAATTTATTTTTTAAACGAAATAAACATTACAGAAGCTGCTGTTTCCATTTTATGCCTTTGTGCACATACTCGCAATACTTTTGGATACAACAATAAGAATTTAAGGCTAAACTGCCTTATTCCGAAAAACCGAAATTCATGACACTGGTCCTCGTAGGGTTGAAATATTTTTTTCCAAGTTTTTTATCTTGAGATTTTTAAAACACATGTATCAAGTTGCCATCTGACTCCAGGAATTTTCTAAAAAGCATTAACATTAGCCTGGTGTTGAAACTCTTCTAATCCTAGTATTATTACTAGTGCTGTTTTTCATAAATTCAAAAGTAATTGGGGAGTTAAATTATTACTGTCGAAACTGAAATTCTTGCAAATTTTATACTCAGAAATTTCATGGCATCACGAGCGTTTATTTTTTATCTCTGCAGCGCAAAAACATGGACGTTTCGTCTCCGAGGCGTAAGCCTGTTGAAAGTGTATTTCATGTGCACGCCATGTACACGCCATGTACACGTCATGTAAATACCATGTACACGCCATGTACACGTCATGTACACGCCATATCGTGGCATGTATGTGAAGGGCTGGATCGCTCTCTTCGGTGCACGGCCTCTAACCACAATTTTCTGGGTAAAGAGAAATACAAACTGGATCAAAACATTGCAGAATCTAAAAGACTTGCGTTTCAGATCTTAAAAATCCCAATTTCTGTCTCCAGACAATCCAGCTGCAGTGTCTGAAGAGTAATTTTTTAATCTGAAATTTATGTCATTTAAAGATGTTAATGTTTATGATCCCGTTTGTATTTCTTTTTCTCCTGAAAATTTGATTTTCAAAAAATCACTTGATCTCATTCCAGGGTTACCCGTGCAACAGCACAGTGGGGGCTGTTACCACTCGTCCTCTCAGTGCCCACGGCAGAACATATCTTGCCGAATTGGATTTGGCTGAAATGTCTTACCTACTTCCGTGACAGAAAATTCGAAACCATTCTCCAGTGACAATTCAAGACTGACACTGCGCAAGGTCTGATGTTTCTCTCGTAATTTAGTTTCAGTTTACGTCATGTCTCATTAACACTCATTTCCATTTATTTTCAATTTTCAATTTTTCGGCTACTTCTTGTGCACTTTCCCTCAATGATTGCCCAAATTTCTTTCTCCAATTAATTTTGACAATTTGAAAGGGTCAATTCTGTTATTTATCAGTCAATCTTACCCTCTGCGCGAGGGTTTCCCAAATCCCAGGCCTCTCCTGAGCTCAGTTCGTGTCCATCCTTCAGCTTTCGACCACATAGTCAAGCAGCTCTCAGTGCTCTGGTGTCGCTACACATGTGCCGCCCTCCGTCAGTCCCCCATCAGCCTTTCCCCAGCCCCATCAGTCCCTCATCAGTCTCCATCAACCCCCATCAGCCCCGATCAGCCTCTTATCAGCCCCCTTGTAAAGTCCAAAGACCAAATCTGAAATTGAAAAATTTTCAACGCTGCAGACTGCTCATGAAACGCGTTAGGTCTTCTATTTATTAACATAAAACGTAGTTATCTTCCTCCACCAAAATCCACGAGCGCAGCGTCGATTTTCTATGTCGTTGAAGCAATTGGTTCCCTCCGACATAAATTTCCTCAATTTTCTTTTCCGAAATTCGCTGAGAAAATACGCTAGCTTCAGGTTTTCCACTTGGTGGCGTCAGACCAAAGCTCACTAGCATTTCCCGCTCCTCATCACCTCAGTCGCTGCGCCATGCACAGCTGCGTGCTACAATCCTTTCATCTGTCTCCCTTTGCCTGAATTGGCTCACTCAAAATCAGTCCCAGCCACGCTAACAATCCAGTGTCAAACTGTGCACTTGGCTATAGAATTACGCTTTGCGATGTCTGTACAGTTTGTTTGTGTCTTGTGTGTTACCAAAGTGTGCAGCCAAGCATCAAACTGTACAGCCCAACAACAAACTGTGTAGCTTAACAACAAACTGTGCAGCCCAGCACCAAACTGTGCAGCCCAGCAACAAACTGTACAGCCAAGCATCAAACTGTGCAGCCAAGCATCAAACTGTGCAGCTAAACATCAAACTGGGCAGCCCAGCATCAAACTGTGCAGCCGATTCAGGACCTTACACATCCCTTTACCAGCCAGCATCAGTTTTTGATCAGATATTAATTTGGTCGATTGACGTCGTTATGGAACTTTGAAGTGGACTGAACAGGGGACTTTGAGGTTCATTTCATGTTTTCCTACAACTAATGTTGCATTGGTTACGATTTTTTCGATACTAACGAATTGAATTTCTAGAGCTATCAAGTAGAAAACATTTCCCCGTCCAATGCTTCAATACGAGACATATTTTTCTGCGAAAAGATTCCCAGGCTCCTGCAAAATATCTCCTCATTTTCAAGTACAAGCCCACTGGACTGAATTGATTATTCATGTTTAACTGGACTGTCTCCTCATGATCAGGTGGAAATGGCGATGAGTTACGTTATGATTGTTTATTGCCGAAAATTGCTACGTCTCTTTGACATTTTATTCTTCTCATTGTTTGAAGGACTCGTTTCTATCTATTTTGCCAATTTCGCGCTCTGTATTACTCTAATTGAAAATTAAACTGAGAGCTGGACGCTAATTATGGCAACTAAAATTATCGCAAATTGTGTCTCAAAAACCTCACGGCAAAACGAGCTGTCAATTTCTGTCACGACTATGAAAAGTTTGAAAGGATGGACACGGACGCCAAAGAAGCTCTGTAGAAATTGCATTTCAAAACCTCCGCTTCCCCGATGAGGGCACAAGACAGAGAAGTCCCACCTCTCCAGTTATCGAACAAACAGCAAAGGAAATAAATACCTGAGCGAATCTCTAAGCGATAGTTTGCAAGAGACACGGTCTTCTTTGATATCCTACGGGCTTTAGAGTAGCACAAATTTCTCTTGTTCATTGCGGCCGTTACCAGAGACCAGCCATTCCAGCTTATGTATCGCGACGACGGAGGTCCACAGCCCATCCCTCCAGTGACGTCAGACAGGGCACACCAGCATCATGGCACCGGCAATCACAATTTGGAGATCAGGGCGTGTGTCTCCCCGCAACTTACAAGGTGGCGTAAATCTCAAGAGCCCGATCTCTAAGCGCTCTGCCAATAGAGCCAATAAAGCTCTCAGGACTGCCTGGGTTTCCGTGAGATCTTTGTTCGGCGGATTTATGCGGGTAATGTTGTGGTCAGAGCGCCAATAGCGAGCAGTTAACGCCAGGAGCAAGAGCTGGCCGCCGTCCTGCCAGGTTCTTTACGACCAAATGATCGCTGCTGGTCCACCATCAAGTGATGGTCGCACAGAGCTTCTTCTACGCGTGGCCGCGGCCCTCAGTCTCGTTATACTCCAAGTCTCGCTACGTCACGGTGAGCTGAGGTCTCGCTACGTCACGGTGAGCCAAAGTCTCGCTACGTCATGGTGCGTTAAATTCAAGTCTCGCTACGTTACGGTAAGTTAAAGTCTCGCTACGTCACGGTGAGCTAAAGTCTCGCTACGTCACGGTGAGCTAAAGTCTCGCTACGTCGCGGTGAGCTATAGTTTGTGTCGTTAAAGCCCACTTTGCTAAGTACCTATGAAAATTTATGCACTTTACTGAGATAAATTCACGAAGAAAGATTCATTTGTTAATTTAGAACTGCTTCCAGCATCACCAATATTAAAATGAGCAGCACCAAGAGCCATTTGAAATATCTTCCAGCAACGTGGGAGGATCTCGACTCTTATTCCAGTACACGTGTCCAGTTTATGCAGTTAGCGTGCGTCACACAAGACGTGTGACGACGGAGCGCAGGTACTTTTTTCCTACGGATTTTGCATGGTTGAATCATACTGCACTTTATAACCGGGGTTTGAAAACAGTTTCAAACCATCGTTGTTTCTAAGGCTTCATTGCATTACGGGCAGCGTTTCATTGAACCTCAATTAACGAACTCTCATTCATGGGCTTCTCACATCGTTTGATTCAGATGTACACAACGAAGCTATCGCAGAATTTCAGCGTAATTTGTCCATTCATAAATTTTGCGCGCTCGACACTAACATCTGACATGACGACAATTTCCAAAGCGTTTTGGGGTGATTTCTACGACAGTATTCCGTAAGAGAGCATGCAACAGAAATTGGTTTTACGCTCTGCACGACTTTCAGCTGTGCACGATGGCTTCCACCGATTGTGAAGAGCTTGCAGAGCATTCAAATCGTGCATTTTGTATTCTTCATGGTTTCGAGATCTTTGGTTGTGCAAAGAATTGTCCTTACAGCTCGCGCCCACTCCCTAGTTCCTAACCTTTACTTTATGTTGGGGTATTAGAGTACGTGATATTGTTGGTCGTATTAAGCATCATTGATGTCCTAACATTTAGCAACAAATAGTATTTCAACGACTGCTGCTCAATGATTATAAATTACTTATGTACATGAGCGGAACAAGTCCCTTTAACTCGAATTTTGTTGTGCTAACTTAATGAGTCAGTCATTCTTGCATTTAGCAATCCATCAGTTGTCTAGTAAGCATCAGCCGCAGTCCCTCTGTAAATTGTGATCCAGCATATGAATTTCTTGTGCGTACCACGTGCATGTAGAAAAATCAAAACCCAAATTTCATTCTTGCGTGCCTCGATCATCTTTAGAGCGACATCTTTTTCTTCCGCGAATTGGAGTTCCACGTCGTGAGGCCGCCCCCACCGACGCAGGTCAGCTGGAAACTTTGGCGTCATCAGCGGCGATGAAGACCTGACAGCGGCGTGTCTCATCGGCCCCAAGTTAGTGTGCCTTCATCATCTGCAGCAGGTGCCGGCGCAGCTTTTTTGGGCAGAGACGCCTGGTATCTAGCCTGGCTCCCTTGTTTTTGTTCAGGGCCGGAGACATGTACAGCTCCACAAGGAGAGCGTGTGAGGGAGGAACTNCGGGACATGTACAGCTCCACAAGGAGAGCGTGTGAGGGAGGAACTTTTGTTCAGGGCCGGGACATGTATAGCTCCACAAGGAGAGCGTGTGAGGGAGGAACGCTGGTTAGACAATTCAAATTGTTACGAAATTTCACTTGTAGTTCCATTTCCTTGCAGCAAAAGGAAAGGAAGGAAAGGAATAACTGTAAAATTAGTTGAATACTACAATTTTGCGGTCGAGTCATTGAATATTTGAACTCGTCTATATTCAATGTCGATTTTGGAAGACTGGTGTTCATGGTACACCAGTAATAGCTGTAGTACAAGTAAGATACAAAAGAAAAGATTCGTAGGATTGTTGGCCATTTTTTATTCTTTTGCAATAGATGGGGTTCGAAGATAACGCTCAACTGACAAGAACAAAAGTTACACTTCGTAATCGACTCGATTGAGTCGCTAGTTTGAATTCCTCACAAAATTTTTTGGCTGGGTTTGTGAGAGGAATTTTTTGAATCAGTATTGCTTGAAGCTACTTGTCCAATCGCTCCATCATTCCCTGTGCGGTGTGTTGCAGTACGTCCAAATACATTCGATGTTTTCGTATCGTCATAGACGGTGAAAAATAATCTTTTTATTCTCAATCAGTATCAATATTAGCATGATTTTTTTTTGAGAATGTCAGCTTTGGAGGCTAACTTCTTTCAAACAAACGCACATATCTGTTCTGTACATATGTATGTACAAACGTGCATGTGTACCGTGCACCAGCCATCCTGCAGCTTCGAGCTGCGGCCGCAGAAGATGTGCAGTTCCTGTACATACATACTGCATACAAATACTGTGTACATGTACTCCTGTACACACATCTCAAGTTTGCACTGCTTCGAGTTGCAATCACAGAAGACGTGGAGTCGCTTCACACATGGCAGACCACGTGCCGGCACACGCTCTCAAGCGCAGGTTACAGGTCCGTGGCTCTTGAAGTAGAGTTTTGAGGCGATCTGGCTCTGAACGGCGCTCTGATGGCCCAAAATACAGTGGAATGGCCGAAAACTGCTCCGGCCCCTCTTCAGGGGGAGCTAATTACGAGGGGGTCTGGGGTGTTACAGACGGAGGGGGACTTTGAGATGCGGAGGATTGGTGAAGATCAAGGGAGGAGAAAGGAAAAGTTCGGGATAAGGTAATGTGGAAAGTATTTAGCTGCTTGATGAAAAAGAAGCAGAGATCATTGTATGTATGTGGGGAAGAGATGCTGTGATACCGAAGATAATGAAACGAAAGGAACAAATAGAATTAAATTGTTCAAACAAAAATTTGTAATTATGCACTTCATGTTTTGCATTTCTTTAGAATGGATATTTGACTAAGAAAAACTGAATATAGTTTAAGATCATAGAAACAAAGATTGAGTATAACGTCAATAAAATAGGAATTAAAAAACCGATAGAAGAAGAGGTGGGGAACAATACGAGGATAAATAAAAGAAGATACAGGAAGAAAATTTAGCGTGCAGAGAAAACCACGAGTGAAAACTGAGGAAATATGTTAGGAATGTAGAAGAATAAATAACAAGACAAATACGATAAGAATGAAGATTTAAAACCTCATAAGTCCATGAGGGATTTTATCATTGATTGTACTGCTTCGAGCTGTCTTTTACTTTTTCAAAAAGTCTGATGATATAATTAATTATATGAACAAATAAATGAAAGACAGATAAAGGGCTAAAAGGGGCTTAGAAGCCGGCAATAAAACTTTACTCAAAGTTCGGGGTGCACGAGAAGAAACAAACTTAAGAAAGCGTGCATTCATTTATTTCTTCAATTCCATTATATTTGAGCGAGAATTATTTTTAAGTGAGCGTGATTTTTAACTCCTATTCACTGGGACAAAGTGTATGACGGATGTCTAGCACCCCTACGTTGTGCATACCAGGGTGGGGATAAACAATATTTTTAAAGTGCCGGCACCCCAGTGTGGCCCGGGTGCGAAGACCTAAACATCTCCAAGGTATCCAAGGTATACAGGCGGGAGCAAAATTTTGTAAGCTAGTTGGTCTGTAACTACACAACTCCAGTTTGGGCAGGTGTGCCAGGTGCAGGTGAGACCGAGATTGTGGAGGCAACTGGTGCAAAACAAATAAATCGATTTTTGAATTCCTGTTGTTGCTATTTCCTAATCACAAGTAGACTCAAAAATATGTATCGAAGGGACTCTAGAGTAAAATAATTCAATGTGGCAACAAAGTTAAATCAGACTGGCGAGAACCTGTGGCCACGGAGGATCATGGCGTAAACACTGAATGAAGAATAATTTTTTTCAAGAATATGAGCGTCAACCGAAAGTTTTCCGTGGATTCTTTAAAAAAGATTCACTCGAACAACTCGGCTAAGATAAAAATAAGTTAGCTTTTTCATTTTTTCATGCACATTTTTGTACCTATTGACAGAGGGCTTGAAGTGATCGAATTCTTCTTTCTTTTAACCACGAGATAATCAATGGATTGTTTATTTTCGACAGGAAAATTGAACACATTCGTCAAGTTAGTTACTTGTTAATTTCATGCTTGCAGTTGACTATTTCACATAAAATATTCTACTGACTGAGCTGCACTCTAGAAGAAATAGCTGCCCAAATGACCGAAATGGAGTTAAAAAAGTTTTGTCATTATAAAACAACTGATATTTTTTTACTGAAAAAATGAGTTTGAACGGGAATAAAAAAATTCAAGAATTTTTAAAACCAACTCTTCGAGGAGGCTGGTAATAGTGATTGGAAATTTTGCTCTCGGTCATTCGAACCCACCCATCTTTTTCCCGTCAATAGGCTGCTGAGGTAAATATTATGTTCAGGGTACATGTACATCCCCAACGTCCCAACACTGGTCACCTCTATTCCTAACCCTCCCCCCCCTCGCGCTCTAACTGCCCTAACTGCAGCGGAATGAACGCATCTCTCTGCAATGTCCACGGCGGTCACCAGACGATGAGTCCTGTAGGCTCATCCCCCCTCCTTCCCATGCATTAAAAAAAAGAATTATCTTCGTATTTATTCTGAGCAATTACAGCGCTGGAGCAACAGTTCGCTCGGCAAAGATGCCGTCGCATTACATATTTGGACGCTGGGTTTCCAGTGAAATTTTTTGGCAGAATTTCATCATTTGTGTTCCATTCCGCAGGTCGGCCCCCTGCGCTCCCCCCTTTCGCCCCGTCTGAGGAAATTAAGAAAGTTTATTGCGCAATTGCAGTCAGCGGCGGCAGATGGAAAACACCAAGATTGCGAGCGTTTATGACGATTGCGGGTCTTCCTGCGCTGGCATGGCAGCTGGTGAATCTGCCTCACATGCGGTGAACCAGCCTTACCAGGTGGTGAACCAGCCTTACCAGGTGGTGAACCAGCCTTACCAGGGGGTGAACCAGCCTTACCAGGGGGTGAACTAGAAATGTCAGGTGGTGAACTGGAAATGTCAGGTGGAGAACTGGCCTTGCAAGGTGGTGAACTGGCCTTGTCAGGTGATGAACTGGCTTTGTCAGGGGGTGAACTGGTCTTGGTAGCTGGTGAATCGGCTTTATCAGGGGTGAACTAGTCTTTGCACGCGGTAAACCGTCTTTGGCAGATGGTGAGCCTGCCTTGGCAGGCGGTAAACCGGCCTCGGCAGGTGATAAACTAGAGGTGGCAGACGGTAAATTGGTAGGTGCGGGCGGTAAAAGGGCTTTTGCAAGCCGTGGCCCCGGCTTGGCAGAGGGTAAACTGGTCTTGGCAGGCAGAGGATTGAGCTTGGCTGGCTGCAAGGTAGCTTTTGAGGGAGACAGAGTGGACGGGTTGAACGAGTGGTTGTAGGGAACTAAGGTGAATTGCTGGTGAATAAAATAGAGTAAGTGATGAAAATATCTTGGCAAGTAATGAATTATTTTGGTGGATGATGAACTAGCCTTGGTAGGTGATGAACTGATGTTGGCAGGTGAGGAATAAATCTTATCAGGGGCTGAGTAGACCTTGCCAGGTAATGAAAAAATCTTGGTAGGTGATGAATAAATCTTGGCAGGTGATGAACAGGCCTTGGCAGGTAATAAGCCCATCTTGGCAGACGATGAACCGGCTATGAGCAGGCGTTGGCAGGTGATGACATTTTAGACGACCTGCACGAGCAGGCAGGTTGAGTGGCGGGAACTTCACAAAGTTTAGACGGTTGTGATTGCGAGCAATCGTGAATGTCGTGCTGCGTATGTGAGGTGGTTCAATGACTTATGAACAGTTTAAGTCCGGTGTTGTTGCGTTGCGTTTTTTAACCTTTTCTAGCCGCGAGTCTTCCTGGCGAGCGATCACACAGACGCTGGTGGGATGTGGTTCTGCAGAGGGACTAAAAAAACGTTTTCACTTATTCACTATTTTCAATTCAAGAATTTCGAAACAAAAAACCTCGTATAGGTGCACATGGCTCGAGAGCTCCACCTGCTCACCTCTAATTTAGTTGTTGCGGGACACTTTAGGTTACACGAGCAAGTGCGCGTGTTCTTGTTTCGGAATTATTGAGTTATGTACGAATGCTGCGTGCATATTTTGGGCCATTGCTGTATTTCGACCTCTCTTTTTACTTCGTAAAGTTCCTCTCAGGTTTAATATTTTAGGTGTATTGTGTCATTAAGAAGATATGAAGATTTGGGATGTTATATCGAAAATAAGAGCATTTGTTTGTTCTCATTCTTTACTGAGATTAGTTTAGAGGCTGAGAAACGTTTAGAGACTGTTTTTAAAATTAGTGAAAACATTTAGACTTTTTCTAAAACTAGCTTAGTTTAGACACTTTCTAAAATTAGTTTAGAAACGCTTAGACTTTTGTTAAAACTAGCCTAGTTTGGGGACTGTTTCTAAAATTAGCTTAGAAACCTTTATAGACAGCAAAATATCAAAATAAAATGTGGAAAAATGAGGTAAAATGCATGCCAGCAAGGCTTAGAAAGACGGATTTGTTCAGAGTACCTATTCCGAAATTTTGCCAATCACTGGAACCAGCTTCCATAAAGTTATAGCTAAAATAGCTTAGAAGAATTTAATTCCCCATTTCAATCCATTTATTCAGCACATATCATTACACTGGGGAACACTTTTTCAGAAACTTTGAGTTG
>VOMN01132746.1:0-16900 GCA_014899125.1 Orchestia grillus | reverse complement strand
TTTTTTTTAAAGGTCCTCCCGATAATACGTAAGCACCGTTCAGTCAGTAAATACCGTTGGGACAAGTTATCTGAATTTAGTTTTACGTTTAGCCCCTCTGCTAAATTTAGAATTTATTATGTTTTTCTGAAGACTTATTAAACATACGCTATGGGTTACAGCAGCAAAAAACACGCAGTTGAAAAATTGTATGCTAGCGTACTTATAATAGGTATAACTTATGTACATTGAAAAGGTATCACTAATGTACATTGAACAGATATTGCTAGCGTACATTTAACCGGTATCACTAATTTACATTTAACAGGTATAGCTAGCGTACATTTAACAGGTATAGCTAGCGTACATTTAACAGGTATAGCTAGCGTACATTCAACAGGCACCGCCAATCTGTACCGGAAGTAGCTCAGCTTGTGCGAGGGTCGATCATGGGCTTAGTTGCAGTGAATAATATTTTCATGTTTCCTCTTCCTACAAAGCCTTGCAGTCACAAAGCGTCTGCACTGTTTACAACAGCCTTTGGGAACTAATTCTTCAATATTTGTTCCTGATAATTTCCTCTGCGTTAGGTTTCTTTTGTAATGCTTACGTCGCCTTTGCGCTGTGGTGTGGCCAGGGCGACCCCACCAAGTCATCACGTCTCACAGGTCCAGGGGAGGTAAATTTACACTCAGATCTGCTCTAGTTGCCGCGCGACTCAAGATGATGCGGCTCTAGATGATGCGACTCTAGATGATGCGGCTCTAGATGATGCGACTCTAGATGATGCGACTCTAGATGATGCGACTCTAGATGATGCGACTCTAGATGATGCGAATCTAGATGATGCGACTCAAGATGGCGCGACTCTAGACGATGCGACTCTAGACTCGCCATCCTGAGGCAGGTCTCCAGACTTTCAATACGGCACTTGTACATAGAAACTCGACTTTGGTATTAGGAGTCAAACAATAGTGTTCATGAACTTCACTTGTGGCGCAAATTCATCGAACGAAAAGGTAGAAATCTGAACGCGGAGTAATTGAATAATTCACGGACATATTCAACTGATGTCAGGAATATTCAAATGATCCACTCAAAGTTTTAAATGATGAGTACGAATATTCGAATGATGTGTATAAATATTCATCTAAGATAAACCTCTTGAGTCCAACGTAAGTGATCTATATAACGTGAAAGTATATTTAACAAACGTCGTAATAATAACTGTTTGTTTGTGAATTTCATTTCGATTTCACTTGAAGTATTCTTGTTCACCGACAGAAATATAACCTAATGCGTCTTTGTTATAAACTTATGAACACTTAATGATGTTAACGAGTCTTGTCTTCTGGGGATGCTACCAAAGGCCGCCTTTTGGGAGTAACTCGAAACTTCTTCGTTGAAGTGCCACCAACAAGTACAGTATCAGTGTGTAAATTCTCTGAACCGAACTCAACCCGAGCCGGACCGCGCGTGTCGAGCTTTTACATTAATTTAAACGTACCACTCTCAAGGCTGATTAGGTTACAGAAGTTTCCAGGTCTGCATTCAAATCAGAACTGGACTTAACACGTTGACTCCGACTCTCCACACAGGTAAAATTAAATGCCGTCAAATATCTCTACTGTGAATTTAAAAATGAAGGATTTTGGTTTCACAAATTTGGTTACTCTGTTAATTTTCTTTCTCATCAGAACTAGCTTATTCGATTGATGAACACAAATTTGAAGAAAAGTCTAAAATTTGTATTTATACATGATAGTGCTTTGGTTACATTAGGTTAGGTTAGATGATCGCGCGTACCATGTATGACCCACTTCGGAGTCAACGTGTTAAGCGCTTTATAATGCCTGCTTGCTGGACACATTCCACTATATTATACAAGACTAGCGTTGCTTGCTTCGTTGGTTCGTCCGTCCGTCGGTCTGTCACGCTCTTATGGATTTAGATAGGAGAAAATTCCCGGGTCCGAATTTCCAACTAACCAGCGAGACTGTCGAAAAAGGCAGTCCGTATCAGTTATACTGCGAATAACAACATTTCATTTCAGATTTACGGTAAAAAAGAGGGCATACTATGAAATTAGCATCATTTGTCCCACCATTTTTAGCACGGCGCGTCTACTAGTGATCGTAACAATACCAAGTTAGCAGGACCCGTGAAAATTTTACGGAAATTTAGATGAATCAAGTTCAGATAAACCAGACCATGAGAAGTGGTCCTCTCAAGTGTTGGACAGAGGTTAAAGGTTCAGGGCAGAGATAGTCCGGTCTTGATCTGAACTCTATCAGGGAAACTATAAATGTGCCGCGAAGACTGGCTTTTCATAGCAAATCATGCACCTTTTATACAGGATATTTCGTTCGGGACCTGAAATTTTACCTGAAAAGTGGTCATGTGTGACAAAACGGTACGTATGTAGGTAAAAGCGTATTAATATATAGATAACACTGGCAACAGAATGTAGAAGCATTAGACATTCGATTGATTACGCTGTACCTCTTTATTTTCTATTGGACAAACTTATATAGGGTGTTCAGAAAAAACTGGATCCATGTAAATCCTAAATAAATATTTATTTTTAAAGTAATAATCGAAAGCTATACACCTTAAGAAAGAGAAAATTTGGGAGATTATTTATGTATGGTTGTATCTATGATACGTACTGCGCGGGATGGGAATCATGTTAATGTTATTTTTTTATTGTTCATTGTATTTTTAAAACTTAATCAAAACTAATAAAATCTCCTAAACTTTTCATACCAATGTTATATAGTTTTAAATTATTACTTTAAATATAAAATATTCATTTACGGTTTACAAGGGTGGGGTCTTTTCTGAACACCCTGTACACGGAATGTAAAACGGATATAAAACTGATTGTACAGGGTGTCGTACAAAACTGATTATACAGGGTCCCCCATAAAACTGATTATACAGGGTCCCCCACAAAACTGATTATACAGGGTGTCCCACAAAACTGATTATACAGAGTGTCCCACAAAACTGATTATACAGGGTGTCCCACAAAACTGATTATACAGGGTGTCCCACAGATTATACAGGGTGTCCCACAAATTATACAGGGTGTCCCACAAAAAACCGAACCCTCTCTTTAAAAGTATATATTATGCTACTAAAGTATTAATCGATTTTACTTTTCTTTTTTTAGTTCAATGGAAACTTTTTTCTCGACTACAAAAGGGCTATAAAAATGAAGATGGAATTGTAGATCCTTCTGGACAATGCGCGAAAATGACAATTTTGATAAGTCCGAATGATTTGTACTGCAGGAAACGTTGGGGTTGTCTTCAATTATTCGTCTGACCCTAGGAATATTGCGTTCATTCCTGATGATTTTTAATCTTCCACTATTGCTTTTGTTTAAGTTAAGTACGGTACCCACTCGATTAAATTTCCGCACCGTGTCGTAATTGGTACCCTTGGAGAGTGGGGATTCTTTCAAGGAAGGTTTCTTCGAATCTCTCCTTCGCCAATTTATACCTCATTGTTTCGGTGTAACGAGGCGCGACTTAAACTCGCTGGTTCTTTGTAAGCTGCGTTTTGGGTGCACAGTAAAATGCTGTTGGAATTAAATGCTCATAATATCGTTATGCATGATGGTATTCGTGATACGGGAACCGCTTTTGAGAAGGTTCAGAGGTATTTTCAACCAAGGATTTTAGTATCTCAACTACTAACTTGACCATAATTTTCTTTAATTTTTATGTCTCATACGAAGAGCCTTATAAGAACATTAATCTGAAAAATTGGCAGATGTATTCACCAATGAGCATCATTCATTACAGCGCTCAACATAGAAACTTAAACTAAATTTAAATATAATGTAAATTGAGTACGGTAGGAAAGGGTCCACTGCATCCAGAAAGTTTCGAAGCCTTTCAATCCGAGCTCGAGTGGGGCTGGCAGGCTGCTGCTATGTTCACAGGGAGGCTTGGCTGGCAGGCTGGTGCTATGTTCACAGGGAGGCATGGCTGGCAGGCTGTGGTTCACGGGGCTCCCCTGCGATATGAGATGTTGAGGTGGCAAAAATTAGTCTGCTTGCATCATTTTGGAAAAGTAATTCAACGAAAAATGCTCATGGTCTTAGGTAGTGAAAGATTAAACATTAAGTTCACGGCACCCAATAGAGTCAATTTAGTCGCCAATTGGCCGAAAAAGAGCAAATACTGTCCCTGCAGCCCTTATCAAGCCCTATTAGGAAGAAAATTAAAATACGGGAATATTTTTTGAAAATCTGCAGCTTTCAGTCCAATGGGTTTCAGCTAGTTTTGGGTTTGTGAAAATATAGCGAGTGTAGCCATAGGCACTTGATGAGCAATTAGAGGTAATAAAATGTGGTACTATGTCATGTTCAATTCTCAGTAGACATTAGGTCGACATGAGCTACCCTGACAAAAAATCGTCACCTGCTACTAATATGGTGTAGAACCTCCACGAGTATAAATAATGGCGGCAATTCTGCGCTGCATTGAATCTACAGGGGTATTAAAGTACACCTGGTCGATTTTAAGCCACTATTGCATCATCTAATCTCGCAGTGCGGCCACAGTACGAGAACGATCTTTTCGTCATCTAATTTGTCGTTAAAGGTGGTCCCACAAATTTTCTATTGGGTTCACGTCTGTTACCCTACCTGGTGAATTTAATCTAAATACCTGACATATCGTGAATGACCCTCACGCCAATTAATGCAAGTTCTACCTGAAGCGCCCTGCAGTTTTCCTCACGGAAGATAAACCAAACTACATGCCTTTCTTCATTAAGATATTGTGCAAAAGGCCAAACTTAGTTATTTATCAGCTCAATGTAGCCATGTTGGTTCAGTTTGACTGATACCTCAACTAAAAGATTCGCTTCTGTGCAGTTGAAACGGTTTCAGAATACGACAGACCCTCTTCCTCCTTGTGTTGTCCGTCGCATAAAGGGCTTGTTGAAGGTGTTGAGATATTCGATGAACGCGACAGCGGGTATCATTGCTATAGTCACAGAACTGTGATTCATCTTACAACATGACATGTCTTCACTCCTCTACAGTCCAATGTGCGAGTGTTTGGCCCTTGGCCCAGTTTTAACAAATAGTCTTGTAGGCACGAGCTAAAATGTATCGATTACCAGCCACTGTGCTTCAAGTAACCTTTGCATGTACATAGTTCCCTATAAAGAGTTCATTCAGAAACAGTAGGAGTAGGGTCATCATTGACATTTTGCAGTAGTTTCATCCTTGATACAAAGCGATTACGGCCAACCATTGTGGCCGCACGGCGGCGATTCCTATCGGTTAGAATTTTCTTCCGACCACAATTTGCCTTGGATTGCGGTACATACAGGATTGTTTCATGTTGGTAGATTCGCATAGCACTGCGGGACGAAACACCAGCAAACTCCGCTGCTTCATTCACTGAATATTCCTTAGCTCGACCAAATGAAATAGCCCGTTTGCCCTTTTGAGACGTCTTGCTTTCCTCCCATGGTTGTGGAGCTGCTGAGAAACAACTTTATACCTTGCAAGCTATGAATGAAGACATGCCTGTTCAGTTCTTGCATGTCGTCTAAACTTTGGTCACAGATTTAAAAACCGATTGATGAACGTAGTAAATAACTAAAGAAAAAAAAATAGGCAAATAATTTCTTGTCCGAGGAGTTTATTTTTTATTTCTGTTTTTCCTTCCGATTTTCATACCCGCGTTTTTTAACCTTGAAGTCATTTCGGGCTCGTATCATGTCTTCTTCGCTTGTTTGAACAAAAAACTTAATTTTTTATGAGTAACCCTTGTGCTTTCCACAGCCAGGAGCGAACTAACAAAATCGGTTGTGTAAATTTCCAAGCTGAATGCTAGGTATGTACTGTACTTATTACGTGAATTACGTTGTAGTTCGGGTACATTGAAAAACAGTTCAGAGCTTGCGTGTTGTCTTTCTCATTTTCAACAAAAAAGAAGAAACAGAACTAACGTATTTCAGGATACGTATTCTAACAAAAAAACAGTGTTTAAAACTGACATTATAAATTAAGAATCATTAGTTCATCCTGAAAAACTTATTAGAACTTTAACTAAGTTCCCTTTAGGTCAGCAGCAACGCGATGTGTCGCCTGCTGGGAGCGAATTGTAGGTTTTGATCTGCGTAGAACTTGGGTTTCGGATGTATTTAAGAGCGGTTATTGTATTTTGTTGTTTTTATAGCCGGAGAGTGAGCAGCCTGCTGAGGGAAGTAACCTCAGCCATGAAGTCCATGGATGCACTTATTTATAGTCGTCACGCTCGAATTTGGCATTTCTTTAATCTGAATCGACCGGCGACTCTTGGAATCCTTCGGCCGTAACTCTGCCGTGGCAGGCGCGCCGGATCTAATGTGTGCAATTACCCTGAAGTCGAAGCCTCATGGCTCTCTAACAAGAAGGGCTTTCATGACATTAATCACTTGTGTTGAAATCAGCTAACTTAGTTCAAAAGTGTGTACAGAATAATTATGGGTACAGAATAAACTTCAAAAATTTGTTAGGATCTCCCAAATTGCCAGCACGTATAGTATCCAAAGTTAGGAGTACCTATAGACTGCCAGCACCTATGGTATCCAAAGTTAGAAACACCTATAGACTGCCAGCACGTATAGTATCCAAGGTTAGGAGCACCTATAGACCGCCAGCACGTACAGTATCCGTAAGCTACGAGTGCCTCTGTAGACTGCCAGCACGTATAGTATCTGTAAGCAACGAGTGTCTATGTAGACTGCCAGCACGGATAGTATCCAAAGTTAGGAGCACCTGTAGACAGCCGTGCGGCTTCCGACGTTAGTTTGCCGGGGCGGAGAACGTTGTAATACGAAGTCTGCCTGTCCTGCCACGGAAGGAATACGTTTACCTAACCAAAAAATCGCCTGCATATTCCAAAAAATGTATTGCGAATAAAGTGAAACATTGGGTGAAATAATAAGCCCTAATTTAAATGATATAGTCACTCCATGTTTGTTTTTGTTCAAATTTTTGCGATATTTTACTGCTAATTATTCTGAACAGAGCCTCACAGGTGCAGGTGCTACTCCCTCGAGTGCTGACGAGTGACCCTCAACGCACGGCTCTAAGGGGGGGCATTCTCAGGTGCGTGCGTGCAAAGTCTCCGCTGTGGAAACGGTTATTCCTTTTTTTATTGTGCGTGGAAAGTTTGGCTCGTGATATTTATTTCGGTTAGGAAACATTCTTTCTATGTAACGATTTTTTCTGTTCGCAAGGCGCTCCGATAGATTTACTGCTAGATGAGAGTCTCACACACATGTATAAAAGCATAATTCTCGAATTGAACTCGTAATAATGTGAATAACTCTATTTCTTGTAATTTCTTGCGAGCCCTGAGTGCTGCTTGTTCAGTAACGAATCTCACAGGTTGTCAGATGTTTTGTTTCACCGAAGTTTTGGGACTTGGGAATTCTTGGCAGAGCTGGCACGGAAGTTGAGCTCCCACAGCGCTGGCGAGTGCCTCAGGAATCCTGGACTCGGCGTCTTGAAGCGTTTGTGCGGCGAATCTTTAATTGATCCTCATTTGCTAATGAGATACGAGCATTTTTGCTCCGGTACGAGGCAGTTTCTCAGGAAATTCAGATGCAACAGCAAGTGGGCGAATTTTTGAGCGATTTTAACGACCTAAAGCTGTCGCGTGAGAAAAGTTTCTTGCCTGCTTCTCAGAATGAGATATCATTTCATATCGTGAGGATTTCCGACGAATGAGCGGCTGCTCAAGGTCCCATAAATGAAGGATGTTATCGTCACGAGCAATGAAAATGAAATTGATCTAATCTTATATTCTTTGTTTTCTTAGGTCCATACTGGCAGCTCAAAAGCAGCTTTAATTAAGAAATTAGCTGCTCTCTGCGCCAGAAAAATTTCCTCAGCATCAATAGATCAACATGAGAATCATCATTATATTAACATAAAAATCGTCACTAAATGAATTTAAGAACTATTTTTAAAATAAAATGAGACGCATTGTTAAAATAACATGAGAAGCATTGTTAAAATAACACGAACATTGTAATAATAACACGGGCAGGCATCGCTAGAATAACGCGAGAAACCACTAAATAACATGATAAACACCACTAAATAACATAAACATCACTAAATAGCATGAGAAATGACCTGACACGCATCAATAAAATTCAACTGACCACGAGAAGGTCGCTTACACAACTGCTTTATGACTAAAATTTCTCAGCCAGTATTACTTCACTGATTAGTGACGTTTTTTTTACTTCATTCACTTTTTTCGTGGTCTATGGCAGGAATATCCTTTATTATATCTTCCCCAGCGGAAACGTAGTGTTGCGTGCGAAATGCAATATATTTTACACTCTCTTCCTAACTTTTCTCGCAAAAGCCTTTTAGCAGAGTACAGTAATTCTTAGTCTCGTAAATTGCACGATCAAGAGGAATATGCTGCTCTGCATAATTTAAGAAGCGTCTTGCACCAAGTGCTTGATATTTTTCTCCGGCGCCGTTGTGTCAGCCTTGAAGATCTTCATTCTTTTTCGAGGCTCAATTTTATGGCGGATTTTACCAAACGCGGACAACCTTCGCTAGGCGACACGTCAGCAGCTCACAACTCCGCCTCTCTGGCCCGCCAAAAGGGAGTTTTCGTGTGCTTCCTCCCTCTGCCACCTGCTTCATCGTGGCCTTCTCACTGTCTTAGGTCGCTATTTGTGATGGAAAGTTCATATGGCTTTGTTCTTGCTCCCTTCCGCCAGTGTGTTTTCTTTCTGCAGCTCATTTTGCTTGTATAGTTCAGTTTAGTGAGTGTGTCTTCTCGTATAAGTGGTTTCCCCACGTAGTCTGCTCTGCTCTAGTACTGTTTGTAAGTCTTCATTGTATATCAGCCTGTATAATTTGATTTTGAGCGATGTGGTTTATATGGCTTCATTTCGAGTTCTTGAACTTGTTTTTCTACATCATATGACTTCATTTATGACTCTCCGAATTATCTAGTGGCATTAATTGGTTCAGTCCGCATCACAGCTCTACATTTCGTGCAGAATTGCGCATTGTATCACTTAATATCGTACAGTTCAGCTCATTTTATCATTTTATTCTTCACATTGTAGTATTCCGTTAAAATTCAATTCTAATTATAACATGACATGGATAATTATCCATGTCATGTTTTTACTTCATTTTAAAGTTAAAGTTTTATTGATGCATCAGTCGTCAAAAAACAGGAGCCATTATGCTGCCTGGCTCAGCTGTCGTGTGTAGTATATAGTAATTTGACTCCTTTCATGGCCTACTTCAACTTAAAATGTTCTCTCTACTTGTACAGTTTTGGCATGTCCAAGCTGCCTTTAACTCTTACTTGCATTCAAAATTGCGTGCGATGTGTTTTTGAGTACAAATTAGGAACTTTAAATTCACTCCTACGTTCTTATTTTGTATCTTAAGAAATCAAAAGTTTATGTTTTAATAGTTATCTTACAATGAGTACCGTTCAATGTTCACAGACCACAAATCTGCGCTTCGCGTAGAATCATCAAAAAAAAGTGTTATCAGTACCTTTACGAAAGTAAAATATAAGAAATAAAATTATTTGTCTTTGTGCTAAACACCACCGGTACGAAACCTTTGAGGCTCGTTTGAGGGAGGGTCGGCCCAAACAAGAAGCCAACGCGTGGTTTCGTAGGATTTACGGAGTTCTTCAGTATTTTCGTCCAGTTCTACGAGACGCGGTCAGCACAGCCCTCGTCACCTATCTCTCTTATTCTGCTAATTTGGGGAGTGTTGGGATGTGGCGGCGAGTTCTGAGAAAATGTCGACATCTGTGCAGCTGTGAGGCGCCAACTTGCTCGAGAGAAGCAATCAACTTGGATTGCGCTCCAAAATGACTTGAATTATTTTCTTTCTTTCTGGTGACGCACTCGTCTGATTAATACCAATAACATTGGATGAAGCTGTGAAATATTTGAAACACTACGGCAGGAAGGGCAATGCTGGCGGGCGGGCAACAAATTGTTCCTCTGCAAAGTGCGCTTGCTACAGGACGAAGTTGAAGCAAAGGCTGTAAGTTTTGACTATTTCTACCTTACTATTTTTCCTTTTGACTGTTTTCTCTATTCATTTTTCATCGTTGAATTCGTATTTTGACACAAGTTTTTCTTTGCGATTTATTTCTCTTACAATTTTACATATATTTTTTAATATCTTCAGTCTTTTAGGCTAAAATGAAGTCTTCTTAAAATACTTTCTCGTCCAAAAATAAAGTCTTTCAGTCGTTTTTTTGGCTTCAATTTTTCTTTTAAGGACGGTCCTTGTTGACGTGCAGCTTAGAAGTTCCTTTTCTGTGTCGTTTCAAGGGTCGGAGAGTTTTCTCTACGAAGAGCTTCTACATCTCAGATTCGAGCTTCCCAATCACCACAATTCTTGTCTTAACTTTTTAATTACTTTCTTACAGGTTTATATGACGAGTGTTCTGTATTCCTTAGATCTTTTTTTTCCTCGAACACATTTCAGCCGATTCACATGCACTGAGGAATTTAAGTCTTCAGTTGAACTACACGCTTATTAGGAATTTCGATTTATTATTACTGTTCACTTAATTGTTGATAAGAAGGAGCTCATAGCTAATTACCTGAAATGTCAGAGAGACTAGCTAAGGATCAAACTATTTCGTTTCTCTAAGTGTTACTTGGGGACTTTCCATTGTACGAACACCTTGCTCTTCTCTTGGTTCTCCAGCCGACACTAAGAGGCCTTGCAAGGTGTCGTACTGCTGGTTTGAGGACGGAATTAGAACTGTGAGCTTGTATAATTGGTATTACTGCAAAAATAACAATTGAATTTTCATTTTCTTGTGGCGCACGTACTGGAAGATATTGTCATTTCAAACAACAGAAATTATTTAATTTTAACCATCCGTTTTCAATCTGTCGTGTGCTTGCACAACCTGAGGCGTTAGTTTGCAGTCGTGCGTGGTCGTTCCCTCGGGCAGCCGACCTCGTTCTGGCAGCCTGGTGCATGAAAACAAGCTGATATTTCTGGTGGAGGAGCCTGAAACTTTTGTTGTTCACCACGGTATTCACACTGCCCTGGTGCATCAAAACTCCTCAAATGGAACATTATTTTAGGAAAAATACCATGGATGCACCAATGATTATCCGTGTCCTCACTAGAACGAGCGTCTTTTTGTAGATTTTTTATCTTTTCAGTTGCATTATCTCGACTTCTGAGTTCACAACACCATGTTTGAAGCCTCCCGTGAGCGTTCCTGTTATGGTAGCATTTCTTTATTTTAAGACACGAAGATCAAATTGAACCCAGTACATCAATTTTTTTGGTGCGGTTAAGGGACCAAGCAGAACTTAATGGTGTTCTTGCTTGCTCTGATGAGACGATGACAGACAGAGAGAGAGAGAGCTGACTATAGAAGAAGCTCAGATACCCTGAGTGCGGGACTGAGGCTGAGAAGCGTCTAGAAGAAAATGCGTGTGATGACGTTCGCGAGAACTAAAGTTTTATTCTGAGAGGTTTCACAGGTGGAATGAAAATGGTACGGGTGGAATTAAACGTATTTAAATTACTATAGGAAACTGCTTAGGTGAAAGTTCTTTTGATGCCTGCCTAATTGAATCTTCAACGTATCTTCCTCTAGCTAGCGAATGTCTCATTGGGTCCAGCAGCTGCAACAATTTTTTTTACGCCGTATTCAAACTGTTTTTAACTGAAATTAAGCACTGATTCAATCCTTTTTTTTATACATTATCTTTAATATTCTCGCGATGCACCTAGGTAATTTTACTATGGTATTTTATTTTTTGTTATATCACGTTCTTCAAAGATACCTCGCTGATAACGCCTACAAAAAATTGTTGAAAGATTTCCTGTGAATATCACACTCCTCATAGATTGGCCCTTACATAAATATATTGAAAATACCCCAAACGATAACAAAATTGTCTTCTATATAAATGGCCCTAACTATTTTAAATTTTGATGTACCAATTCTGTTCAGACGCACTCTAACTAGAACCTTGTGAGGCATCGCGGGACAAGTCATGGGGCTGAAACCACAAAAGAATTAAAAGGAATTTTCGTCAACTCGAGATCATCTGGAAACGATCTTGTAAGCTTGATTTAAAAAGTGACGGGTTGACGAGGTATTAAACAAGAGAATTTGCGGCCAAAAGAGAACCAGTATTTCTAAGGAAATCAAATGTTTATTTAATTACAAATTATGTATCTAACTCACCTATACTTTTTGAAAGTTCTTCAAAATATAGGTTTTTTATTGAAAACTTTTTTTTTCGTGAAATATGAAAAGTCATCCGGACAAAATGTGCTCATAAGTTTACCCAATTTATAATTAATCTATCCCATAGAAAAAAGTTCCTCAACGCCGGTGGTTTCCTTAACATACTTTTGTAATCACAAGCTAGGTTTCGGCCGGGAGCGGCAGAACTGAGAAACTTTATTTCTGTAACGAATAAGCGCGTATGTAGACAACCATCCTGATAAATAATAGTTGCTTCTATGTATGCCATTTATTTATGATGGATACTTTCTGGTCAATTTAACATTTTATTTTTTGTGTGAGACAGATATTGTTTGTTCTCAGTACTTTTTCTTAAAGAATGTGTAAAATTTTTCAGAGAATTATGAGTGGTTATAAAGTTTCAATATCGAACATATCTTTGGATACTTGAACAAAATGATGATTTAAAATTTGAAAATAGACCAAGCGAGTGCATGCATATGTCATACGAAAACATCAAACTGTCATTTTGGTTTTCAGTAACCATTTTTCACGTTCACTAGTGTCAAACTCTTGTTTAGAAAAACGACAAGAAGAACCTGTTGTCAAACTTGAGTGATCGAGGCTGTGCTTTCTGACAAGTGTGACATAACTGGCGGAGTGTGATCGCGACAAGTTTTCATCTTCTATGCAATGTGAAAGATGTCCGAGAGAACAGTTTCCTTGATAAGTCGACGGTGTCCAAACGTTGTCCAAATGAGTGAACTTTCTGCGTCTTCGCCGTCCTTCGCTTCTTTCTGAACTGCTGAGCTGGTAAGTACTGAGATGCAAATTTTTATTCTTGGTTCACTGAAGTTGTTGGGAAAAAAGGTGGGCTTACATGGAGGGAATGAACTCAGGCTTCTCGATTTCAATTGTCAACATCGATATTTTTGTAACGATTGTAATACGTAAAAAAACTAATGGAATTATATCAGAGTGGTTCACTAATTGTATTGGATGAGATACAATAACAAATACTCCTACGTTTTTTGTTGTTACTGTACTCAGTAGTCTATACATTAAATGCCACGGCAAACTTTCGCTTTTATTGTTGGACTGTCGCCTAGAAGCTCATAATGAACAGTTCTCTTCATACCCTGGGGCTCTCAAAGAGATTTTTCTTCGGATAGAATCCACTTCGAGGCTGCTAAAAAGTTCTTGACTTGCGGCTTAACCACCGTCTTTTGCGCTAAGCATTATTATTGGGGAACTGCCTCTAATCTCCAGCAGTGATTCTGTCCAGAAGACATGTTTGACCTGGGAATGCTATGAGACACAGCGGTCCCCGTATTTGTTAAGAATGCATCCTGACGGATTAGGTGGCACCCATCTTCCAGCTTAGGAGACTTTACCAAACTAATGTCACTTCACGCTAAATTCCTTCTCTAATTCCCTAGTCTTAATGGTTATATTTTCTTCAAACAGTAACGTGCAATTCCTCAAGATTGAATCTGTACGTTCTCGTCGTTATCTCATGGCTCATTGTTTTGTCTAAAAGAAACTTTTTGTAACATGGAAACCCTCTTCTGCTAGCAATTTCATTTTTTGTGTAATTTCAACAGCGGTTTTTATCTTGCCTCTAAACTTCTTGTATTTTACTAGAACAATTAATGGAGTAAAACGTAGCAGATGCATTTCATGGTAGAATTTTTCCGGTCTATAATTATTTTTGTTCGATGGATATTACCACAAAATGTGGGAGATTAAATAATTTTCTCTGATTTACATATCATTTAGAAGTTAGATGGCATACTCGTGTGTTTCAATAATTCTTCAGAACAATGGGCAGTAGTGTTGTTACCCTTGGTCCGGCTTTACTACTTTAAATTTGAACACCAGGAAGCAACGTTGTTTCAAATCTACGATGAAATTCCAGACAGTGCTGCAACAACTTCGTATTTTTCGACTCCCATCAGGACGAGAGCCATGCCAATTTGTTTTTACTGTATTTGCCTGAATATTTAAAGCATCATAGTCCTTCTTCATCGATTCTACGGTTCCATTTTCGATCTTTTCTTCGATGTCGGTTTGCATAAGCCCTTATTAAGGGTTCAGTTGTGACATCAAATTACATTTAATGTCATTTAAATGACTATACTAGCCTACCTGCAATATACATTCTTTTAAAATTTTGATAATATGAAGCTGCACTTGTTCCTTTTTTCAAGTCCTTTTGCTATACTAAGTCGCATTAACTGTTGTAAGGGTTTTGTGGTGCCATCAACTAACATCTGCCGCTATTTTCAATTAGAAGTTAGATGGGTTTGAAGGCACAGTACAGGTTTTCCTCTAAGTTTAAAGTGGGCCAGTCGGCATCGTGCTTTCCTGGGGCTTTGCTATGGCACCTGCTAGCATCAGCTGCTATTTAGACTGACACCTGTCAGCATAAACTGTTATTTAGACTGTGATACCGGCCAGTATCAGCTGCCACTTAGACTGGGGCAAGTGCCAGCATCAGTTGCAGGGATAATGTAGTTGTATCAGGAAACATTTGTAGTAGCTGAGGCTTAATACTCCGTTTTGGCATACTTGACAACAACTTAAATTCCAAGTTGCCGCTTCTAAATCAACTACCACTCGCTAGGGCCTAGTGAAGGAATAGTATCATTTTCACATTACGTCGGTGAATTTCTTTTCATGCGTATTAGGCAGACTTTTTGTCAGTGGTCCGAGTGCTCGGGCCTCGCTGAATCTATGCTGACTTTGCATTTTATTTTAACAAAGAATGTAGAGGGAGAAGGCGTATTGGAGGCGAAGAAGATAAACTCAAAGTTTCAGCTCTTAGATTGATGTTCATTGAGAAAAGCTATTAAGTGGTGAACACGATGTGCTGCATTTGTGTACTTCTTCAGTTTATCCATTTCAGAAACGGTCTTTGCATTTTGGGCTCGAATCTTCGTCTCAAGTTCATTTTCCCGCACTATAATATGTCTTCATGAACGTGTTGTGTCATCCATGCACGCCATAACTCAAGAAGAGCTCTCCTCAAATAGCAGACACAAACACTCACGCGCTCAACTCGCTTTGCTCATAATATTAAAGCCGCAGCTACAGAGGATATGAGGCTTGGGAGACCTTGCAAGAGGCTGTGGCAGCCCACAGCTGTCCTTCAACCAACTCTGATATCTGCAACAATTCTAAGCTGTGCAGACAGCGTCCAGGCTCCATTTAAGTAATAACTCTCGCTAGGAGAGAGGGAGAAAATACGCTCTTTGGAGACTGAAAGCTCCCACCCGAATTCAGCTTAGAAACGAAAACAGTGCTACTTTAGAGCTGTGTGCCCCGGAGGAGCGGCGGCGCGTGGCCCTGTAGTGAACTGCAGCTGTCGGGAGGGTTGGGGGGACACGTTAGTCTTACTGGCGACCACCTCAACCCACGGCATAGACGGAGAAAAAAAGGATTTCTATTGTTGCAAACTCTGTCACGGGTGTTTGAGAGTGGAATGGTCAGAATTTAAAAAATTCGTGAATAATTTATGCTAAGTAATATTTGCTCTAGGTTCCTGTCGTAAAGCCTCAAGTTTCAACGGGTAACTCAATATTCGGAACCTTTCAGGGCTGCTTGGATTCGAATAAAACTATTAACTGTAGCGCATCCGAAATGCGCAAGGCAATGCTCATATTTTGTTGAAGATTAGGTAATTTTTATACGTGGGACGATTACTACAAACTCACCACCTGGTTTTCAACAGTTTACTATCACACTGTTTCCGATACATAAGAACATAAAATTAAATTATGAATTAATCACTGAAAAGACAACTTACCCTCAGAATATCATTTGGGCGGTTAAGGTGACTGCTCTGACCGTAGATATGTTTACAAACGTGGTCTATATTTTCCGTTGGCATCGTCCCGGACGACTGTCGCAGGAAGCGTGCTGACCTGGTATGAGTGAAGGGAAACTGAGTTTTGAATGTACCTTTTCAGAGAGCATCAGCAGCGGAAGCCCCTTGAATCGGGCCGATGTGCTGTAAGAGCTCATTACTCAGAGTGTAAAAAAAAGCTCAGCAAAGAAGGAATCGATGGGCTTGGTTGTTGTAGTTTAATCGGTTTAAATGCTCGTATACATGAAGGCGCTTCTTTGGTAGGAGTAATACTACCGTTTAAAGTTAAGATTTCAAACGTATTTGAAAGCATCGCTGCGCATCTATGAAGAGTGAGGTTCAAATGCTTAACTAGCTTCAATCAAACACAAGTCGTGCAAAACAAAATCTGGCTGGAGTGCAATAGTACGAGTCTTCATTTTTTTTTCTCCAACGTTCACATCACTCAACATCAATCTTCAATCCTTCTGACACGACCTGGTGCATGTCCTTCTTTTGCTGGCTCATGCAACTTCGCTGTGTATAGCGGTGTAGGTGTGTGTGTAGAGCAGTGTGTGTGTATGTGTGAGTGTGTGTAGAGCAGTGTGTGTGTGTGTATGCGTGTGTGTGTGTAGCATTTCGCTGGAGTGGCACACGCCCCAGGGGGCCGCTGGACTCTTCCAGCCGGCATGCGACGGTGCCCCCGAGGCTGCCCTTCTGACACGCGGGGCTGTTGTCTCTGCCCTTGTACGCTACTGGTGTGTTTGTTGTGCTGGTGTTTGTTGTGCTGGTGGTGGTGTTTGTTGTGCTGGTGGTGGTG
>VOMN01132744.1:0-46513 GCA_014899125.1 Orchestia grillus | reverse complement strand
TCGACTGCCTAGAAATACAGGGTAAATGTATTGTACATAACATTCGAGTCGTTTCATCGATGTGATAAAGAGCTCTAAAGTGCGTAGACAGAAATGGACATGTGGAAGGAATTAGAGCTTGAAACATTTTTACAACATGTTTAATAAAATGATTCACTACAAGGCAGTCGTAAAGACTTCTTTTGTAAAACTTAACATAAAGTACAATTTTGGAATGTAAATTTCATTGACTTTCCTGAGAAAATATTTCTGATAACCTTCAGTCGATGAACTATCTTCAAAAATATTACCTATAATTAATCATAACATGTGATTTATTCAAAAGCCTTAAACGAAGAACATGGTGAAACGAACGAGATGCAGCTAGAAGTTTTCGGATGTTTTCATTTGGGGGTCCGCTTTTCGAGGGTCACTCCTCATGGGAGCGCGTTCCGCAACTCAAGGATGCGTGTCCTGTGATGTGCCACTAGGGGCTCTGAATCGTACGCTAGTTACGGTAATAAGAGCACAATTAGTAACCACGTTTATTATACTTTGGTAAATGATACACAACGAAGGAATGGTTCCTCTGGAAACGAGCGTCTGGTATATTCAATGTAATGTAAATGCCCACTTCTTATATATTTGTCAGACAGCCTAGATATGAAACAAGACTCTTCACATAATCTAATCATACATTCACTTTATATTCTTTAATTTTGAATGAATCTATTCCGTTTTGTGTTACGATTACCACTGAAACATTTCTGGTACATTTTACATTAACGATTTTGTCATTTTTTCGCAGTATTCTGTACGCCGGATGGAACCTCTGCAAAATGTGGACGCTAATATTAAAGGACTCTACGAAAAAGAAAAAGAAACCTTCGACATCATGCGTGAAAATGCAGAAATTAGGAAGGAGAAAAAGCGGCACATGAAGAATCTGCGGCGATTAGAGAAAGAAAATTAACAATTTTGTATAAATATATATACATGCCAAGGACTTACTTTATGCTACGTCCTCACGCTCGACTATTAATACTTCAAACAATTACTATTTCGAATACATCCGTGGTGACAAACAACCCAATACAGTGGAATCGCAGTTCACAATCGTTCATGTGTACGAACAAATTGGTTGACGGGCCCCTTGTTTGAAGAATTCTATGATTACAATTCCATCATGGTCTGCAGCACTTTGTAACTGTGGTTGCCACTCTACCCTCCCTACTTCCCTCTCGGCTCAGACTGGGGAATTCTTTAATTTTTGAACAAAGTTTGGTGCCTCGTCCATGAATAAAGTTACTGGTTCTGGCACGAAAAGGCGTCGCGCATGCTGTGACCAATTGTTCTCAAAGTACCACACTGTGCTTGTTATGGGTCAGTTCTTTCTTGCATTAAATTGGTCCTCACTTCCCCTCCCAAGAAAGTGAAACGTGACAGTGTGTCAAGAAGCCTAACCGTATTACAATAGAACTGAAGAAAGCTATAATAGCTAAATATAAGAATGATTTTCATATTGCTGCTTAGCAGATGACGAGGCTAAATCTACCATCTGCACTACCTTAAAAGCAGAAGAGCTAAAGATGCCCTCGCCTAATCCTATTAAAACAATTTAAGAAGTTATTTCTGGGGCAGCCGAACAGATTATCAGGTTTCATAAGTATTTGAATGGGAACAAGGATTTAGTTCAAGAATGAGGTCGTAGTACCAATTAAATTGGTGAACCGAGGTTCCACTGTAACTGAATTCTGACCTTACTCAATTACACTAAAAAAAGAGCTGACAACCTACTAGTAGTCTTCAATGTATTCGTATGTCGCATGCACCACTTCAATTTTATCCAAAACATTCGCTTTGACTTGACGCTTTACCAACCAAAAGAATATAACTCTGTTTCACCCCACTTATTATTTTTTCAATTAGTTTCACCATTTAGCCACATTAATGAGGATTTTGAAAGAGCAAAAACATTGGATCGTTTAGGATGAACACTAGGAAACGTGGAATCGATACACAGATGTGTTGCCACACAGGATTTCCTGAGCAAAGATAGAGCTATTTAAGAAAGGAAAGGGAAAAAATGTAAATAACCAGCGAAGGAGACCTGAAAAAAGAAATATAATGGGCACAAAAGACAAAAGTGCCGAAGGCCTAGATGGAGCTGAGGTAGCCCAACTGTGTCCCCCCCCCGGACGCTATTCTCCATAGCATAGGATAGACAAAACTAAATAAACTAACCCTATTGCCTATGCCCTTGAAACGTGGCGTTTTCTTAAATCGTTAAATACAGCCTTACGCCAGATATATACATAAAAGGCTGCAAATAGTTTCTCGTACAAAAATCTAAATGCAGCCTACAGTAAAAGTAGTTTAGTTGTTACAGGGTTAAGAGCGCATATTTCGAACACCTACTATTCAAATTTTGAACACAAATCACATCGGGTCTAGAACACGTGCGATACACAGCGTTTGCCAAAAGGTGTTCCCACACTTCAATCAATCACTAAGTGTTTATTTACGATCGTGAAATTTGTATCCAATATTAACCATCAACATTAACGTATTTGTAACTCGGTATCGCGAAACTTAGTACCTTCTTTCACGACACTTAATAAATATTCAATGATCAGTCATAGTGTAGTTTGTCTTTCTGCGACACCGTGTACATCGAGGACTACCAGTACTTGCAGCAACAACACACGAAGTTAAGGTAAACCACACGAGACTCGTCGCGTGCTCAGTTGAGGTACAGGCGGTGGTAGTCGTTGGCTCCAAACGCAGCGTTGCACTTCGGGCACTTCCGCTGCCTGGTCTCGTAGCGCGTACGCAGGCAATCGAAACAGAAAACATGGAAACACTTCACAAGCACAGCGTCCTTCCTCTTCACCTGGTAATTAAAAAAAAAATTAATTATGTGAAAACGAGACATGACCAATGTACACATCAATTAGTTCTTGTCTCTGAAAATATGATGTAGGTCAATTATGAACGCTACTTCCAAGGAAATTTCGAAATTGTACATTACTGTCACAATTTCAAACATCTTGAAATAACGCCCAACCTATTGAAAAAATTAAGAGTGAAATGTAAACGCGCTGAGCGCAATCATTTACTAAAGACATGGATACAACAGAAAAGCCCTGCCAATAATGTACTCCATGTTTTGCTACATAAAAGGCAGGAAGGGGTAGAAAAGGAGAAATACCATCGAGACTGTAATGACCCCCTGATAAAAGCAGCAGGGGAAGTGCGGTGCACAGTGATCAAAATATTTGTCCTACCAATTATTCTCTTTCTGCTCTAGCTTTTGCACTCTCTGTGCTCGGAAATGTTAACATATATTAAAAAATGTATTCCACTTTATTATGACTTAAACAATTTTTACTTCACAAAATGTAATAGCATTTTAGGAACTTCAAATTAGCAACAATTGCCATGATATCAGATTCATTGAGCAACAGAACATACATGAGACAATGCTAACTGTAAATACAATAAATCTACTAACTAAAAAATTCTCATCAGTGATGAATTTACTCTCAAAAATATTATACCTTAGGAAACTTCATAACTGAGTTTAAACAGCGAAGCTTTCGAGTGTATCACATGGAAGAAGACTGTTTTTGAGCAAGAAGACTCAATAAAATAATGAAGTGACAGTGTACCCTTTAACTATGAAATTGTTCGAAGAGTTCAATGACATGAATGCTCATTAAGGTAACTCATTTGGAATTGTAACATTATGAAAATAGCCGAAAAAGAATCTAGTTTGATTATGTTTTGACAATGGAGATAAAATAGATATCTTGAATGCATCATTTCAAGAAAACTCTTAACTTCTGCTTCCAACAATTGAAAGCTTACAGCGTACATTTAAGCCAAATCTCGACTCAGTTGAGGTTGCGTGAAAAAGTTATCCAAATCGTTTTCAAGCGTTTGATACATGAATTTAAAATATTTCACGTTCAAAATCTGATCAACTTCCAAATTAAAATGACGTATTCTGTTTGTATTGATAAAAGGCAAAAACGAGCCCTAAAATTCAAAGCGAAGAAACGGCAATGAAAAGGATAGCTTTACGCAGCCTCCTTCACTGCTCATACAGTTCACCATTTCCGAACCGGAAGAGAATTTATGTTATAAATTACAAAATCAAATCAGTAGAGAGATGAGCAACAGAATGCTTTTGGATGCAAAAAAACACACTTGCACTTGTCTAGCAGAAGCTCCATTGCATCCTAAGCCTTTCTGTGTGCCAGCATGGGTTACAGCACACCCAGAGTTCAGCAACACGCGCGCCTCACAGACAGACCACTCGGGAAGTTTGAGTCTCGCTTGCGGTCTTACCTTGCACGATGGACAGGTGAGACTCTCCTTATACTCCCTCAACTCCTCCATCAGCACCTCATCTGCCCGGTCCGCCATCTCGAACTTCTTGGCGCGCTCCACCTTTCGTCGTAGGCTGATTACCTCTTCCTAAGGACACGTTCGAGGGCAAATGTTGCAATTACGAATTATTTAGCTGAGCGCTAGTGATGTCTACTTGATTAGCTGGCTGGTAAATAATAGACTCAAGGCAGCTCCGACCAAATCATACGCTACATTATTCACAACTCACACAAAGGAGCCCCAATCCATACCAACAGTAACACTAAACAACACATAAGTACCTCACCTACATTAACAAAAAATACTTGGACTCGCATTCAACACATCCATGTCCTTCTGTATATACGACGTCATGTAATGTATGTGAGACACCTCAAATCAAACAAGAAAATATGGAACTTGTTGTGTCAGTCTTGGCAGCAAAAATACTGCGCTTAGAATCACGCTAGGAGCAACACAAGCAACATCAATAAGCCACTTACACGCCGAAACAAAAGTCCTCTATCTCAAAGAACACTTAGACGTGAGAGGCACACAATTTTATGCATCGGCCACAAACAACACCAGAAACCCACGTAACTATCTTAAAACACTACCACCCACACCTAGGCGGATAAAAATGACACCTCNGTCCCAACTGCCAAGTACATCCCCACACAGTAACCCATCTTCTTCTAGACTTTAACCACCAAGCAGTCCTTAGACAACAACATATTACATCCATCTCTCAATTCTGGACGCATCCGGTGGAGCTGGTCGCCTTCCTGCGCTGCGCAGGCATCGTGCAATAAGCGTTGTCAGGGAACGCCTGCTACTACTACGTGCATATTTACGAAATAAACTCGCTAGGCTTTGCTAGATAAAGCACCTTATAAATACGTATAATTAATACATTTACGTCATATACCTTATAAATATGTATACTTAATACATTTACATCATATAAAAATGCGCACGCCTTGAATGCACGTACATTATCAATCCATAGCATATACAGAACTGTACACGAGATGCATTGCAATGAGTAATGCTTTGATGCCCATCTCATGATCCAGGTGAGCAATATCATGGTGGGCGAGAAGAGCGAGGCTCTCGGAGACGATGGACATGCCCCCCTCGACATCTCGTACAGCGCCATCAAGGACAAGTCCCTGGAACAAACCTACACCGCGCATCTCAATAAGCAAGATGGGGTGAGTTCTGGGCGTGATGGCGTCCCGTGAGATGTGCATGCCTGTCATGGCGATGAATTTTAGTTCTGATCAGTTGTTACTCAAGATAGACAGTGGTAACAGGGACTTGTACCATAATATTCTTCAGGATGGATATCTGTGATTTTTTTCGATCGATATGGTACATCAACATTGCCATCAACGAGAGAAACGTGGCGAGGTCTGAACGTGAGGTCCTCCCGATAGATGTGCATGCCTGTCGAGGCGATGAATTTTAGTTCCGATCAGTTCTTGCTTGTACCATAATTTTTTTTAATGGATATTTATGAATGTGTTTCTTGTATTACATTCAGTGTATATCAGCATTAGCATCAATAAGAGGGTTGGGGTCTGTGGCATCTGCAAAAGAGGGTTGGGGCATCTGCAAAATTCATTTATAAAAGTCATTTATAAAAGTTAAACAGGAATCCGCAATTTATGACCGTGACACCTCAGCGCCTTATTTATGCCACATGTGACGTGTTCAACGTAATATTAAAAAAATAATAATTTTTATTTAATGGATCGGATGGGATTTATTGTTGAGCAGGAGACCGTATTGGAGGTGCCCCAGAGCGACCTGCTGTGGATGACCAACGTCAGAAGGGGCATCGCCAACTTCTTCAGGATTGCGCCCATCATTGATCCTTCGTCTGTCAAACCATCTGAGTGAGTTCTTCATTAACCCCTGTAGTCTCCTGTCAACACTCGTTCTTCAGCATCATTAACCCTGGTAGTCTCCTGTCAACACTCGTCTTGTTAGTCACGTGTATGTATTTATCGGGCCAGGTATTCGTGAATTTCAAGTCAGTCATCCTGTATTAGAAAATTTCCAAACTCGCATTCGGGCTGCTGAGAAAATTTTTTGAAGCTGCCATTACTGTACAACAACACCAAAATGTTTCTTGTTGTTTTGCATAAATAGCTTAATTTGAAAGTGGCAAGCATTTCTCCGGCTACTTGATAGAATTCTTCACACATTCTGATTAACCTAACGTGTACATGTGTAGTCTTAAGCCTTGCTGAAAGATTTCCTCATCGTAGCATGTATGAGCTTATAGACAGTTGTACCATTTGTTCAAGAAGAGTCATTAACAATTACTTCTAAAATTGTGCTGGCGTTTGCATCTAATAAGCATCTGCAAAACTTTGCAAGTGCGGCTCAACATTTAATTTGATATTTTTTTACATTCCTGCAAGTAAGTATAACTGACCTCGAGTCAAATTCGAAATGCTGAGAATGATACTAAAATTATACGGTCAGTTATTAAAGCTTCCATTTCCTCATTTGCTGCAAGATCTCAAGTGTCTGGACCTTCTCTTTCCAGCTCCGGTGACCAGGTAGACCCCCAGAGCTTCTCTCGCGACGAAGACACGTACACCGGCCGCTGTCAAGTCGGGTCAGTATGTTCACTCTGCATTGATTGTTATTCTGAAATACGATCGACAAGGTGTTGAAAAAAAGCGCTTCGACGTTTCAATCGCTCGTTAGATGTTTATTAGATATCGCGTAATTTTCTTGCAATGCTTATAAGGAATAATATAAGTATATTTATTTGCTATGAAGTGCTTGTGATGTTTAAGTCATAGTCATAGTGGGGCAAAACCTTTTTACGACAAATGTCAAGTTTGCAGATAATGGAGACTGAGATAGATAAAATTTCATGTTTTCTAACAAATAGAAAAATCGAACGAATCCGATTTTTGAAGTATGAATGAAAAGCTTCTTCCAGGATTATAAAAGAAACATGAACCCTCATTATTGTACTTGCATGTTTTGAACAGATACTCTGTGTCGAAAGCATCGCCCCACGACCTTCCTCCTGAGCCAACGGAAGACATCCAGTCGATGAAGGCCCGCAAAGGTCCCGGTGGTCGTCACATTCAACTCGAAGATGACTACTATCGCGTCCAGACTTCTCTGGATCACAGCACCTGCAAAGACCGAGTTGCCCTCATGCAGTCTGGCGCAGCCAACCTCACCAACGTCACCGACTCTTCGTTCAGAGATGTGGCCGTCAGGTGAGTCCAAGTCCTTGGGAATTTTATGAACGTGTTGAAGCACGCAGTTCTGACTTTCTGTAGGTAGCAAAACGTTCGCAATATTAGTTTCCGTGAAGTCAGTTTTGGTTGATGCCAGCTGAGTAGTTATTTTTGTATAACTAACAGTAAAATTTCGTACTTTAAAATTGAATTTTCTTTGGGACTGTAAATATTTCAGAGTGAAATTACAGGGTAAACAACAGTACTGTTAACTCTGAAAATAGTGCATTAGTAATGTCAGAGATATTAATCGTTGTTAAATGTTACTTAGTCTTCTTCAATCATGATAGGTTGCCTGAAAATTTTAAAACGTATCTTTTTAATGAAAGCCTCAATAGAGTTTTTCTCTCTCTCGCAGTGGTACAACAAAAAACGTGACCTTGCACGAACATGGCATGGTAAATAAAGCAATGCACTGATTCCATACTCTAATGTTAAAATTTGACTCTCGCTTTTCAGGAGCCTGATTGGCCAGTACGTACTCAAGGGATCACCTGGCAAGTTCAGAATTGAATTTGGTCTTGTGGAAACCGAGTTCCTCATCGATCCTTTCGGCGTCAACACTGACAAGATGATAACCATCAGCAACCAGGTAAACACAACAGCGAATAGGAATACAACAGTGAAAGCATTGGCAACAGCTATAAAAATTTCTAGAATGTAGATTTCAGAATGCGGTTATCTCAAGTCAGAAGTTTACAATCACGACGAACGTGCTCGAGTTCAGACGCCCATATTCTTGTTTACAGTTCACAATTTAGTTTGAAATTAATGCTTGTTTAGTTCATTTTATTGCGCCGAGCTAAAATTTATTACTGTATTGAACAAAGTGTATTCGAAGATGTTTTAAGTCATTTCCGAGTTACAGGTAAATGAACATGATACTGAAAGTGAACATATGACGAGCAGTTACTTATTATTTAGATATTAGAAATATGCATCTTGAAAAAACGTCTGTCTGCACAATTGTTGCACTTTGAAGTAACAGTTCTCTTAGTCTTTAGTCCTGAAATCGAGAGTGGTCTCCTGAAAGATGTCCGTCTTCCATGTATTCCTACTTAACCATCTTATAATTAAGATAATTCATCTAAGAACGTATTCGTGACATAATACCCAGGATCGCTGTAATCTCCGAGTTAAGGTATTCCCTGCTGCAGTCACCACCACCTGTTACTGCCTCTAGTATAGGATGGTTAAATTTGAAGGGCCGATGTTGATTTTCAGTAAAACACAAATTAGGCTCATAATAAGCCTGAATAACCTTAACGCGTTGCTCGATTGTGTATCTTACCATAGTTCAAATTGAATTAGTCTGAAATAGAGAAATGTCAAATTAAATGCAGAAAAAAACTTGACGTTTAGGTGTGGTTCACATTCAAAATCGGCCCTTACAATTTAACCACCCTTTATTATATTCTTGCCCGCAACGTTGCCCTTACATCCAGCGCCCTCATTGCAGACGATGCAACTGAAAGCAGCCCGCCCTGTTCCCGGAGGGCTGAAGCAAAGCCCGTCAGCCACCAAGGAGATCAAGACCTGGGCTCAGCAAGTTCAAAGCCCCAACCAGAAACCTCAGGGCGATGCTCCTACATGGATCGACTACCAGAAGGATGTAAGTGATTAACTAGGCGTGCTTTTTAACTACTATTAGAAAAGGTTGGTCCAGTTCTAGCCGAAGTTCTAATCAAAGGCTGAGGCGTACTGCACGCACTTTAAATGAATGAGATTCGTGCTAATTAATTACCATATGGGCTTTCATTAAATTAGCAGCAAATCCAGACTCCCAATCTGAAATCCTAGCGTATTATTTTCAAGAGCATAGAATAGATAAGGAATTCTAGAGGAATGTCACTACTTTTAAGCGACTTAGGGAGCTATCTAGGAAAAAGTGATGTTCTTATAGGATAACTGTTAGATTGTCAACCTTTTAAAAATGATTAAGAACTAGCTACAAAGTAAAAAACATGAGACCCGTTTTTACGACTTTTAATTAACACATTTCATACCACTTCATTTGTAGATACAATCGAGATATCAGTTCTACTAATTTTGTAGACCAGCCTCATTTTTTGTCATAATTTTTGTAATTTTCTCTTTGAGTTCTTCTTATACTGATTGGTTGAATTTTTCATGATTCATAAGTATTCGTCTATTTCGCTTAAGATATGCTCTGGGTAATTCCTACGAATTAGTGTATAGTTTGAATTGTGTTGTCATTCATTACTATAATTTACCACTTCGCCCCCTTAAAGACACTGCAAAAATGAGTACAGAAGTTAGGAGTACTGTTTTCAGTATATTCTGTGAATTTGGCGCCATTTCTTTGTGAAGTGGGATTTCAAAAATTGAGTTTATTGAGAAGGCTTTTGAGTGGAGCAGGATCGCCTCTAAATAGGGATTACATTCTAAATGGAGTGGGATGACCTTTATTGGAAGTTATGAAGCAATAAATGTCTAACGCTACCCTTTGGTTTGGACTGTACACAGGAAAAGGACTCCTCGGACAGCCCTATCTTTTACGAGCGCCTCTCATCTGGCTTCGGATTGACTGATGAGTTCGGTCAAAGTGTTCAGGTGAGTTACCGCCGTGAAATGGAATATTTGAAGCTCCACTGACCTATACATAATATTGTCAACCATCAGTATTCGTACGCCTTCTTTTTCGTTCGTATAATCAGGTTTTGGATCGCATTTATTGGCAAAATTTTGCGTCGAATATTTAGCTTTACATTAATTCTGTAGGAAACGTTGCTTCAGTTTACTATGTTCAGTTTTCATTAGAGTATTTTTGTGAAAATTGCCTCGCAAATACTTAGGTTTTATTGTACTCCAAAGAAATTACCTTATGACATTCGACTTCGATGAAAAGACAGCGGACTACGTACATACCTAAACACTGTCTACTACGTACATACCTAAACAAGAAACACTGTCAACTTGTGTTGTTTCTGAAGCGCCTATAGGCTGGTACCGACGAGTTGGGTATTAGAGTGTAATTATGTAATTATACTGAAGCAAATAACGCACAATTTCTTCACACGTTTCCAGGATAGAGTTGAGAAGGCTCTGAAGCGAGCTGCCGATCAGCTCCAAGTTCAAAACAAGGACAGATCAGACAAGCCAGAGCAGTACAAGGGTTCTGAGGACGGCCGGGCTGCCCAGAGTCTGCATGAGGCTCACAAACTCGTCCGAGCCCTGCGCAAGGATGATCTTGACAAGCTTGACAAGAAGCTCCAGCAACAAACGCATGAGTGAGTTCTTAGAACCGAGTATCGTATTATTTTCTTAGTACAGAGTATCGTATTGTTTTCCCTTTTGTTTATTAACGAGGTATGTAAAATTCATTTGAAGTAACTTATTTCACTATGGAGTATCTGTTCACCATCACAGAAGAGAATGAATACGTGTATATTTGAAAAAGTGCATTATCCCGAGTGGTGCCCTTGGGAAACAAATTAATAAACTTGCGCTGCAGTCTTCCAGTAAAGTAAGAGGTGGAATTGTAAACTGTGCTGTATATGTCTCTGAACGGTAATGAAGTCATATATTTATGGTCTTATGAAATCTTACCATTTTCCCGCTGTAGGTAAAATACTATTGAATTGCCGCACTTCCTATTGTATCTGTCTTACTAAATGGAGAAAAAATGACTCGCACGATAGATCTAAAATTTTATGCCACATTTCATCGAGATGAAAGTTTTTCATTCTATCAAGACACAAAATGCTCATGGTCAAAAGGTTGAGCATTGTCATATTTATTTCGATAAAAGTATTCCTCACACACTCAATAGTAAGAGTATAATGTTACGCGAATCCACGAGTATAAATTCAAATTTCATTTATTTCTTCAATTCAACTACTTCAAATCTGATCATTCTATTGCACAAATAAACTATCGTCTCATTTCTTTACGATGTCTGACGTCTCAGCTATCAGCACACGTAATTTCGGCCAACTCTTAACATTAAATATAAAATAAAATAAAGCTGCGTGCATATACGTCTAGAATCTTCCCACAGTAGCACCTCTCGCCCAGTCACATATTTAATCATCACGCTCTTGCATTTCAAGGAATGTCTTTGTGCGCTTCTTGACTGCATATAGGAGGGCATCACGAATGCCATAACGATATTTCACTTGTGCTATGACTCATTTCTTTTCGCCGCAGATGCCAGTTGTGCTACGACCTGTTCATTGAAGCCCTAGCTGTTGCCGGCTCCGGAGCATCTTTGGATCAACTCATGGATAAGGTTCAATCTGGCCAGCTCTCTGATAACAGGACTGCCTCCATCTTCTTCAGTCTCGCCAACAATGTCCAGTCTCCCGAAGCCCTCGATAAAATTTTGGTAATTTTGCTTAAAACTCTGTTGTGTCTTTTTCAAATGAGAACCAGTTTTAAAGCAAAGATGTGATAGGAAAAAGATCGTGTTGCAATATGGCTTTATCATTGCTGAGTTCTAGAACTTACTAGAACATGTTTCCCCTTTCTCGAATATTATGATTTAGCTTTCAATGAGGACTCGCTTGATATTTTTTGACATTTTTATGTCTGCTCATTCACTGCAAAGTACTATTTTTTAAAGTTTTCGGTCAGATTCTTTTTCCTAAAATTTTAATTCTGATTCCACTACCACATTTGCACGTGCCAGCGATGCATATTTTGATTTCGATACATTCCAAGTTATTTTGATACGATTGTTATACTGTAGAGTACCTGTTCACTATCGCAAAAGATGACGAATGAGAAGCAAATGTTTCTACTCCTACCTCACTATAGTATCATATTACTTGTGCTCTTCACGGGTGATACATGTTTTGAAAAATGATGTCGATCAAAATGTTGAAAATATTCTCAAACCACTGAGGATACTGATGTCCTTTGTGTCTCAGATTTAGACTTACACATTAAACTTATGTTTCCTCTCGTGTCTGAAACGTAAACTTCTGTATTCCCCGCGTCTAAAATCAGAAGAGATCATCGAGTGAAACTCATGTGCCTTGTTTACAGGATTTCGCGATGTCCCTCCAAGAAGAGCAGAAGACTCTCGTGAGTCTGCTCGTCAAGCCGAACTTGGCTATTATGATCCGACGCCTGTGTGTCAGCGATCAAGAACAGACTTTCTCGCACATGATGCCTATGTTCGGCGATAAGCAGTGCGACAGGCAGTCCGTCATCAACAAATACTTGCCTAGCCTCCAAGACAAAATTAAGGTGAGAACTGTTGCAAGGCAATTAACTCCCCAGAAAGCTCTACGCGGTCCATTTATCTTTCAGTACTGACCAGTATATTTATGAGTTAATCGTATTCAACACTTGGTTATTTCTAAACCGATCTGAACTACACTAGGAGAAAGGGAAAAATCCTATTCTGGAAAGCTCGTTATCTTCTGAACCCCCAAAATTTTCATGTACTCAGTTCTTGAAATAGAATGAAATTGTTGGGCTTTAGATTAACAGAATTATTCTTGTATGAGCAGTCCTTCGATTAAAATGTTGCCACCTGGAGGAGTTCTTGATATAGACCCACATATCTGTGTTTTAGATCAATAGAAGTATTGCTGCCTGGAGAGTTTTTGGAATATAATCATATTGCTGCGTGTTGTGTTTTATACTAACAGAACTATTGCTACCTGAGCAGAACTCCGACAAGATGTGGGTGAAGATACTGAACGTCCTGGCTGTTGCCGACCTGGGGGCCCATGAGGGTTTGGACATCCTCGCACAAGTCGCCCAAGGAAAGATCACCCAAGACCTTTTCGTGCGGTACGCTGCCATCCACGGCATGGCTGCCAGCACTTTCGATAACAGCAGTCAAGACCAGGTGTGGACTCAGTGGTCGTTAGGGTATAAATTTTTTAAATGTATCATGGACCGCTACAGGTGCATACCTGCGATGTTAATTTATTATTAAAACCCATACATTGTATTTCTCCTTCTGATAAATTTAATGCTAAACCTCCTTCGCTTTACCACGCTTAGTGAATGTAATGGTACTAATTATTGAATGCTATGATCATAGTATTCTAATAAGTAAATCATGCGAGACATATTTCTTCATTAAAGTAGACCTACGTCTTAAATTCAAATCTTCAAGTGAAGCACTTCCTTATTTTGACAACGGAACGATCTGACTTCGCTCTAGTAGAGAATTTGACCAGAATAAATGCTTGGATGAAACAGCCGCCCTACGCTATATGAAGTAGTGACAATGCGTTCTATTTCGTCTTTATGTTACAGATCTTCAACATCGTGCAACCCATTGCCGAGTCACAATCGGAAGATTTCAGGATCCGCCAAGTTGCGTACGATACTATGCTGTCGTGGAGGCCCAACGTTACCGTTATCCAACGCATGGCGACGTCGGCCTGGAAAGAGGCCTCGATCCAGATCCAGAGCTACCTCTACAACGCCATCGACAGCCTTGCCGTCAACGACGACGATGAATTCAAGCCTCAGTAAGCCTGTTGCCTGATCAATTTTAATTGCTGTTTCTTAACCAATCCTTTGAGACCCTGCAGTTCGTGAGCGTAGACCCAGCCAAAAAAACCTAGCACTTTCGTCGCGACAGCATAGGGTTGTAAAAATTTGAAAATGGCATGTTTAGGTATCACTTTTAAAAATTATTGCACTAATGTTTTTTGTACGTAAATTTTTGTCAGACTTTTGCCCACTTAGCAACAGAACCTAACCCTTTGTCTGGTTCAGAAAAGGCGTACAATTGAATTTTAATTTTATCTAAAATGGTAACACGCAATATTAATTAAATTGGAGAATAATATTTGTCGACAGATGTGCAGATATTAATTGGCTTAAAACAGTTTTATCGTTTATAATGATAAGATTACTACACTTACGAACTTTTACATTGTAATAAATTTACTTTCATTGCGAATATATTTTGGCAGTCGTTGCTCACTTATGAGTTTTATTATGAAGTTGAAACTCAATGGTTCCATTTCCTTCAGGAGTTCAGTGGCCCGCAACCTCCGGTCGATCACAAGACAGATGGTTCCGTCCGTCCATAGGGCTTTCACTTACAAGGACTCGCGGTATCTCGACAAGGAACAGGTGACCGACTATGTTAAGGTTTTCGTGAGGCGTTGTTCTATATGGTAAACAAAATCCACTCATTGTAATATTTCTTGTGAAAACTCAAAGTCTAAAAATTTGTTCATTAGTTTGAACTCTGAAAAGTTTTTTTTCTGCGTCTGACACTATCGTTCGATATTCACACGTTGTACCTTGAACTAAATATTTTGAAATTCCCTCGTTCTTTGACGATTAATAGTCAATGCAAAATATTGCACGATTACATAACTCGGAACATTTTAACCGATGTCTCGCCATAAAAAGATGAAAAGAAGAAGTAGATAACAATTTGTCCAACTTGGAGGACTAACGTGATCTAAGTGACCGCTAGCTGTTTCCTCGCGCGTGGATATCTTATTTATTGATGATATTTCCACACGTTAAAAATCACCAAGCTATTGTTCCCTGTCAGGTTGGAGCCGAGGGTGAGATCTCATGGCTGACGGGCCTGCGCACCTACTTCCCTCGTGAAATTTACGGCTACCTCGTCGCTCAGCTGGGACGCGTCAGGATCCCTCTGATCGAGGTACGCTGACTCGCATTAGTATACATGCCTTCTTTCCCTGGTCCGATTCCTGATTCTGAGTTCTTTGAATTTTTGACGTTTTTCATTACATGAGGGTTCCAATGCTCAAGGCAATTTTGATTTACTTCGCTTTAAAATTAAGAATGGTAGGTTAGATTGTAGAATATTCGGTCGTAAGATGAGAGTTTAGCACGATGCGTTACTGGATGAAAAATTCCTTTGACGGATATAATGCTCAATTATTTTCTCTGCTTATTTTAATCGCACTCAATAGTATTTTCAGCTGGATTGTTTTTATACTTACCATAAATTTTCCTTCTCAGACCGTGACTTTTGGCAACATCCAGTCTGCGAGCACCTACTCGCGGGACATCCTCTCTGCCCAGAGAGGCAACGTTCGCCAGGACATCAAGAGGCGTCGAGTTAGGGACACTGACGTGAGTGCTCATTCTAAATTGTTACGATTTTTTATCTTGATTTGTAGTTAGCTCGCTATACGGCTTATGCGTGCATTTGCTCTAGGTATGTAAAATTATGAGAATAAACTCGTTGATGTTAGCACATTCACGACTATTTTCTCCTAGTCTCGAAAGAGTAGGCAAACGAATCACATCGAGAGCGTAGTTCATATGAAATACTCGCACTTACATTTTCTGTGAATGGGTAATTATAATTGATTATATTAAATGAACACCAAAACTTGAAATGAGGAGTTAGTGACGTGAAATATTTCTCTAGAATATCAAAGATTTTCACACGGTACGTAAGCATATTTGAATTGTAAGCTGTTCTTAAGCGAGCGAATAATGGTTGTTATAATAACAGTAAAAATTATTTTTAATATGGGCGGCTTAGTTGCCATCATTTCTTACTTAGATTTATTAAAATGCGTCAATATGAACGGTATCACATCACACAGCATGTTGAACTATACTTCAGTGAAATTGTGAACGAATGTAGTAAATATCCCGCACAAATATCGGTGCTACTAGATGTTCATGAAAAAGGTCATTGAATAATAATTGGGCATGTACTACCTCAACTAACAGAAGTAATTTGATTCACGAGCAGTCTTCTAATGAAGCTGACATCTACCACTACACCAAGATTTTCGACTCCTCCGAACTCTTCCTGCCCCTCACCGACGATCTGTACGCCAAAGCTCAGGAGAGTGGTACGTAATTTAAATGATTACCTTTTGGAAATTAAATACATCATATATTATTAGTGAAAAATGATTTAGGTTAGTGTAAATGATTTGAACCTTATTAACGATTTCGTTGTGCAGGAAAGAATCTCCTTCGCGGTCACGGCTCCGACAATGATGACCACTCGTTGATCTACAAATACTTCAACCCCGTCGAAATCAACGTTATCTTGCCCACACCCATCGGTCTCTTCACCCATACTGAGGTGCTCAAAGTTACTAAGTCATTCAGAGTTTTTAGTTTAAGTTTTCAAATTATAACTTATTCACTCACCTTCAGTGGTTTTTCTAAAGTTATTGAAATTATACTCACGATATAACAAAAAAATAACCTCAACGGATGGTTGTAAAGAAAGGCCTTGCGGTAGTACTAACGAAAAAAATCTTCATATTTTTAATATTAGATGTTTTTAAGGGATCAGCGATTATGCGCGAGCGCTAAGGTTCTGCGCTGGTCTTAACGTAAATTACATGTTGACAGGTGAGCTCTCCTACCATCCTCTTCGCGAACATGAAGATAGATGCTAAGTCTTCATTCATCCTGGGAACCTCTGACCCCAAGAAGTTGCCGCAGCTCAGTGAGAACGACGTCACTGCTGAGGGTATCGTGAAGTAAGTCACTTACATCACCGTGTGCTCGAAAGACAACGGTATGTTTTGCTTGATTCGTAGTGCATGGCATATTATGACCCCTAATATAATAGTAAGTTCCTTATTCCATTAGAAAGGGTCAAGCAAAAATGAAAAAAAGCTCTTTTATTTTCTGGCTGAGGGCTCTAATACTAATTTTCATCATAGTCACTACATGTATTATGCTTGAATAGGATTCAAGTTGATGAAAAAGAAATGTGCTACTCGAGTTCAACTGAATGCTAACGCAGCGGATCTCGAGTTCTATTAGAAGTTTTCGTTTTGTTCGTACTTAATTTGCATTTTATCTAACCTAGAAAATATATTTTCCGAGAAAATTTTGCTTAAGCGAAGAAAAATAAGACTGAAAACATTTAGGCCCAAAATTCTGCTAGTAATAAAAAATTTTCTTCAATGAATTAGCGTCCTTGTATTCAACACGAAATCCTAAAATGTGTTTCCAACCAGAATTTAGCCTGATAAGTTTCATTTGAACTCCAACACATCAAGCCTAAACTATTGAATCAATGGAAACGCTCAATTTTTATTTAAGCCAAAACATTCATTTCAAGATCGAATTCGAAATATATTTCTAACCCGCAATAATTTCTGAATCTTGGGGCAATTTTTTCAGTTCCAAAAATAGGTGCATAGCTCATTTCATCAGAAAAGTTTCTTCTTATCCGAGCGATCGGTGGTTTCTCCAAAAGATAATCCAACGTAGACCAGCCATTTAACGAACCGTATATAAATTGATCGTCACTCAGAAAATGTTCCCCTCCCCCAGGGCCATTTCGAAAGCAAACACGTACACATATGTGTTTGCGCCATGGACCAACCAGACTGCGGTTGCCGCTGTTGACAACGAGAAGTCTGTTTCGCTGCCCTTGAAGCTCCGACTGGCTGCTGACGTCAAGCTGCCCGCACAGCAGGTCTGGGCTCAGATCACGCCCCTCTTCAACCAGTCTTCGGTGAGTGCGTCGACTTTAACAGATTTTTCTCTGGCGTGATGTGGTACGAGGTGTTTAGAGCTGTCAGGAGCTGCTACGGATATTTTTTAATGTGCAACGACAAAATGATTTTGATTTTCAAATTATAAGAGAAAAACGCGATGATGTTGGAAAATTTGTAATTATTTTCAATAAGACTCGGAAAGGTAGCTAAATGTATCACTTTACTTAACGTGAAGTATGGAATCATTTTCAGTGAAGGGATAATGAAAAATGTAAATAGAAGTAACTTTTACGCATTAGTTCAGCATAATATTAGAGAGAAAAGGTTTTGAATGAGAATAATAGCAGTGAAAACTGTTTGCATCATAATCATTATCATTTGTATCATTATATATTTTATTTGATCTCCTGGAACTTACTGGAAAACTAAAGCGTTCAATCCTGAATGAGTGCCTTATTTACACCACAGCAACATTTCAAACTTCCAACTCAATAGCCATAAATTCAAACAGGAAAGTGGTGCGGCTAGTGTTTTGCTTATCTCGTCAACATTTTCAGCGACCGACTCTGGCTTCTACACTAATTTTCCGATCTAACGCTTTGCAACCCTCGACAGAGCTCCATCCCGGTAGTGAAGGTGCGCAACGTCCCCTTCACCGCCATTGGCAAGCGACCCCTGCCCAGCGCGGCCAATTCCGAAGATTTCGATGAAGTGGACAAAGCAAGATGGACTTATGACGACACCCAGTTGGTGAGAATATAAAACGATATAAAAACGTCCAATGTGACTCCTTTTGTGAGCACGGAGTGTGCTACTCAAACTGTATAATACCTATATTACGTGATATTATTCTCATTCACGGATTATTTTTACACTCTTACTTGCAAACATTATTGATGCTGTCATATTCTTATGTTTACTGTACTCGATACGCTACTGCTTAATATAAAGGAGTTCTAGATTCTAAGTACGGCATGAATGGCCTAACACCGAAAACAGGTACTAGGTAAAGCTAAGACTAATTAAAAGTTTCCAAGGAGTAAAACTTCTTTCAAATTTTTTCGAAATCCAACTCATGATACTGAGATTAAGGGAGACTAATTCATCCCCTTTCTTCATCTCATCTCAACAGGTTTCGTGTTACATTTTGATCCGTTAATCATTTCAGATTCAACGAACTCTGCCGATATCCGCTGATGCGACCGGCCTGAACGCCGAGGTTAAATACGTTGGAGAGATGGAGCTGCCTCTTGATCAGCCCAACATCTTGAGAATGGTTCTGTGAGTACTTCGTCTTATTGAAGGATACTAAATGTTGAGTTTTATTTCATTTATTAAAGTTCATTTCCTGTTTCACTTATTGTCTACTCCACAACGACATGGTATCATAATCTTGAATTCTCATCTTACTGTTCTGAAAACGAAACAGAGTTTCTTGAGATTACCATTATCGCCGTGAACTATTTTTTTTGCTTCCCATTACTACTTCTTTCAATAGTTCGCATACATTCGTATAATTAAAATACGTCAGGTGAAGAACGACATCATTAGTATAGGTACGAATAAGTGAACGTCGAATATTTCGTCACGTAAGATAATTAGTTTGAAGCAAACAAATGAGAGAACTGAATAAGAAAATGACGACTTGTCTTCTCACAGGGAACCTAGCCGCCTCGTAAGTCTGCTCGCGTCTCCCAGCATCAAGAACTACGACCTCAGCCTCTACAGGAAGTCTGGTGAACCACAGAACAAGAACATCGGTCTCTCTCTGCGCCACAGTGAGTCAATCGGTTACTAATTCAAACTAAAAATCTCTACTTGTGCATTTTAAATGCAATAACCCAGAGATAACTATCTAAATTATGTCTGATAAATCTTGGTATGGGTTCACTGTGTGTTAAAACTATTAAGACGCTGTTAATCAGCTTCCTAAGAGTTTTAACACGCCCTGAACTTGATCAATTTCGTAAGGTTGAGAGGTTGGAAAAATCTATGTACAGTGAAACTCTTAGACTATTTACAGGGACGTATCTGTCGAGTGCGTTTGTAGGCTGAGACAGGAACGTGCAAGAAAAAATTGAGAGTAAAACTTTGATACGTTACTTTTTACTATGAATTTTAACATGACCTCAGAGATTGTAAGAAATCAGACAATTGGTTCTTTTAATTTGTTTAATCGTGTCCTATAGAAATCACAGGGTAGCAACTCATGAATAATTATTACAACTGATAAAAAAGAAAAAGTCGTAGGATTTTGCTCCGTAGAGTTAACTAACAAATCAAACTTATACTCATGTAAACGTAACAGTGCTGCGTTAGTGATAAAACTCGTACTATTTTAGCTGTCTTAATTTGTTTGTGAATAATAACTCGAAAATTGCATTTTGTGCCCGAGCAGTCATGAAGAAAGGAAGCGGTTCTTCTCCAATCCAAGTTCCTGTAAGTATCTCCGTCCTAATTAACGTGATGCAAAGAATATTTTTTTTAGATTTTTGAAGGACATTAGTAATACAGCTATATACGTTATTGCATAATTATGCCCTACATAATAACTTAATGTACGGTTGTATTTTGCAATATTTGAAAAATTTCATACTCGTGTCTATAAATCTATCGATTTTTCTTTTCTGTCTTTCGCACTGATTTCGTTGGTTTCAAGTGTTCCAGTTCATATTGGAACAATATTTTTTGTATTATCCATGGTCAATGTTCACGCAGGACGATGCTCACAAGCCTATCGACATCTCCCCTGACGACTCGCTCGACCAGCGCCAGCAGAAGCTCGCACAGTTCACCAGTGAGTTGTGCCTAACTAATATTGCATTGGAATGAGTGACACCCAGTCGCAAGCATTTAGTTTCTGATTCCTATGAAATGGGACAGTTGCAGAAAGATATTAACAAAATCCTCTTTAGAGCTTATCCCGAGGTCAGACCTTTTCACGATCATTCATGTATCGTTATTATTACTCACTTATAGCGTTTAAGAAACTAATAATTTAAAGATTACAATGTAATATACAGCATATAATGGAGCTTTGTTCTTCATCATTAACCGTCTCTAACAACAGTAACAAACAACTGTTTTGCGACTAATATTAAGCTTCTAAAACGCACGGTACTCTTTCAATGTACTCACTATGAACTCTTTTGAAGAATTACACTAAAGTATACTTTGGACACCAGTTCTGAGGAGCACTTTTTGTTCACTATGTAAAAACCATCTTCATTTGGTGCTTAACCTGAAAGTGGAGCAGCTTTGAAGGTGCGAATCAATTTTCAAGCGTAAGAATCCTGACTTGATCATGTTGCTGTAAAAGTGAAATTGCAATTCAAGTTATTTGCTTTCTCAGGCGAAAACAACCACGAGTTCTCAGCCCACGCCAACTTCACTGGAGGTGACGTAAAGCTTTACGAGGCTACGATCTTCGCCGCTGAGCAGGAACGAAACGAAAACTCTGAGAAGGTGAAGCGCGTCTTCTACAAGGTCCAGGCTACTCTGCTGGAGAAGAATTCCAAGTCTCAACGCAAACCTAAGGTGCGTACTGGGCTCTCAAGTAAATTACTGCAAAACTTTATAGATGGGAGCGCAGTTTTACAGGAAACATGTGGAAAAGCTAAATGAAACTCTTCATTTGTCTTGAAAATAAATTAAAGGAATAGCAAATTCTACCCAATAAACATATACTACGGTGTGACTAATTCCACAAAATTGGATAATGGACTGGTTCAAGGAATATTTTGTTAGATACCTTTCGCAGTGTTCGGAGCAGTATTCCACTTAATGAAACGGCTAATGAATTTTACTCTTTCACTCCCGGTTGGGATAATAGAAAACATTAGGCTCGCTTGCAGATTAAGTGATATGAAATTCATTGCGCCACTGATGAAAGCGGGATCTAATTGGCTGGGAGTTCACATTTCGCCACAGTAAATGGCAAAGCGTAGGTACTGTGGCGTCACAAATGTGGGGCAGGCGCCAATTGTGCCCCAGAGCTCTCACAAAAAAAAATCTGTAGGACGCATTATCTCAACGGGAGTGAAAGGGTTAAGCGTATTTTGAATATTTTCAAATAAATTCCTTGAATTTCCGGTTTATTGCCTAATGACTTGAACCTTTGCAGACCAAAACCACCATATAGTTTAATTTATAGAGGATGCTGGTATAATTTCACACAAAGCTAAATGTAGTCTTATTGCTTGTAAGGCTGGAGCTAGTGAGTCGTACAAAGCGAAATGAAGCCTTACTGTCAAAATAATTTGGTCTGTAAGGAGTTGATTGAGCTGAAAAATATTTTTTGCAATTGAAAAAACACACTGTGCCTGTGATCGAGCAGACGTGCGTTGTTATGGCGGTGGACAGACCTCAACTCATCCCCTCCAAGCCCAGCGACTCCGGCGGTCCGTCAAACCCTCCCTTCATCCAGTCTCAGATCGCTGCTGATGTTTACGAAGGATCGAACCTCAAACCCGAGACTTCCATCGCTAAGTCAACTGTAAGGGATTCATTTTAGGGTAGAATTGCATGACCTGCATCAAATTTGATTGATATGTAAGAGTCGGAGGCCATTACCACGGTCAACGTGATCTAAAATTTCATTTTTTTGGTCCTGTAATTCGGTATTTACTTTTAGACGGTGGTTTATATAAAGTAAAATCCAAAGAAAGAAACAACATCGACAATGATAAAAAAGTAAACTTTAACTCTCATTTCACATTACTGGTCACTCAAAAATTGTTTTGTGAAACAGAGATCCACCGTATGAAAGCCCGTTGTTATATAAAATAAAATTATAAAAATGACTGCATATTAATGCTCGTCTTTTACCCCGGATATTCCTATTCATGCCTTTCATGTCATCCTCTAGATGAATCTGGAAAAATTTTGGGTGAATGCGCTTCAATACTTCATCATTCGACTTCAGATTCAACGTGTGCAAAAATCAAATAATTCTAGGGATTACATTTCTCATTTAATTAGTTAGTACTCGTTTACTGTATTCTTCCATTCATTTTGATGCAACAATATCTTAATATCTTGCAAAACTCAAAACGAACGAAATGTTCAGGCGGACCTGACAGTCTCGGACAACCGCATGAAGGCCATCATGGAGCTGGATCCGAGCGGCGACTTCTACTTCACAAACTCGAGCGAGCTCTACAGACTGGCCGTGTACGATCAGATGCACCTTCGACTTGACTGGCAGGTCAGAAATATTACGATACTGATATCCTGATTTTTGTCCGAAAATATTATTCAATTACCAGTGAGGAGAATTTACACAAGCTGGAAAACATGAGGCATAATGAGATCAACATACTTAAAGTACACTGGGTCGCGTATACCAACTGTGTAGATATCTTTGAAATTGAATATTTACGTTCGAATATAACCATGACGCATGCACTGAATATTTGAAACACTTGAAGCCTCTACTCGAACTATTTTTTAGATAAACTATACGTTACAATCATGTAAAATCAGAGGTTCACTTTGATTGGCATTAAGCTGTACCAACTTTTTTAGATTTAATTTTCAAAATTGCATTGTCACTTAGAAGAATATAGAGGGCGAAAGTGGACATTTGATTTTTTTATTGTTTAGCAAACTTGTTGCTGTGTATAACCCTCAAACAATCGATTTCGGTCAGCAAACATATTATTCGAAATTTTCTTCTGATAAATCAAATAAAAGCTGCTTCATATATTAGTATTTACTGCGACAGTGCAGTGGAGCATAAAAAATGAAAATTAAAATTTCACATCAATGTTTTGAATGCTCAAACAAGCGTAATCGTATTTTCTCTTTCTATATGTATGACAGTAATTTCCAAGTTCGGTTTGGATAGCTGAAAAAATTTCGTTTTGCTTTATTTTCAGTCTCCGTCACCGCAAGTGAAAAACACCACCCTGCGCATCCAGGATTTGATGGAAGGCTACATGTTCCCTAAGATCGTCAAGAACCGCTTGCAACCCAACAAGGCAAACCAAATGGATGTCATTGCTGACAGGTTGGTTCATTAGAAATGCACAAAGCACAAACTGACCAAAATTTGCCAAGCAACAAGTGTTAATTTCCTACCGGAGAAAACCAAGCGTGCGTTTGATATTGTCTATCATGAGAGAAAAAAATTAAAGGACGTTTTTAAGACGAGTTATTTTTAAGCATATTTTCCTCAACTGTACATGGAATGATCGAAGATACTGCTAAAATAACATTCTCCTTTAACGGACCATTTCCATCTCATTCACTGTTTTATAATTCCATACACAGATCTATCGCTGATGATCGAGCTGATGCTTGGGTGAAGCTCCCGAAAGCAACTGTGCACGCCGAACGTGTTGAAATTCAAGCCTGGTTCGACTACCTCACCAGCTTCAGCGGCAACATCTTTGGAGTTTATTCGTCGAATTCTCCTCATAAGACATTCCGCTCAACTTTCTCTTCTGGAGATGGTCGGTGTCACATCAAAAAGGGACACGTGCAAACCGGCGATGGGGCCAGCTTCTCGGACCATCCCACCGCCTGTGAAGTCATTGCTGCAGATGTCCTGAAAGGCGACGAGCATCTGCAAGTCATTCATGCTCAGTACCCGAAGGACAACTCTGACGGAAAGTTTGTGAAAGTCACCTCTAAAAAAGATAGTGCCGAAGTTATCATCCAAGGAACGACCGTTATGGTGAGAAAACTATCACAGCCTCCGATTCTTTATTCCGTGTAGAGTGTGGTCGTTAAATCGTATTTGGAAGTCTGGAATATATTCTTTTCATGGTTTTAAAGGTCAGTTATGTGGTGAAAATGATAAACTGCCTGGTGACTGGTTTATTACGTTTTAGGCATTTTCAGTACATTACTCAAAATGACCATAAGGGGAAATCTCACAATATCCCTCTATGTGTTTGAAACTGTGTGATATTCTGGCCTTTTTTAGCATACATACAGCACTCGAGTCGTGATTACTTAGCACCTTCAAACAAAAAAAAAAAATAATACGAATATATTACGTACCAACTGTTGAAACAGGGTGCTTTTCATCCTTAAAAAATTTAAAACTTGAAGGGCAGAATCCTGCCCCTTGCCGCGGTCGAGTAGAAATTGCTATAGGCCCTTTAACGGATTATCCCAAGGATGTTGGCGGTGCATTCATACGGCCTGGTAACAGACAGTGACCGTGTGAATGCAATAACCACGGCCACGAAATTTCTCGGGGTATTTCGTTAAAGGGTTGCGAACTTCATCCGACACAATTAGATGTTTCAGATATACCTCATTATTTTCGACGGGATTTGCTTAAGTGAATATCAGAAATTTTTTACGTGAAGGCAGCTTTAAGAGATGCTTAAGAATTTGAATTTAACTACATAGTTTTGTCGATGATTAGAAATATTTGCATATCGGGGGGCCTTTCGCAGATTTCAAGTCGTAAAATTAATTAATTGAAATGAATCAACCTGCTAAACTTCATTGGGCATATCATGAAGTGATGAATGAGATAATTGACACATTTGTATCTTTTTGTATCTCCAATATTAACTTTGATTTTCAGGCCAATGGAAAGGATGTAGGCAAAAACACAGAACAACACATCAAGGATTCATCTGGTCGAGTCGTTGGAAAAGTCAGTAGGAAAGGTGACCAAACTGACATCGAAATCACAAGCAAACTTAGTGTTACTCTTCAAAGCGATCACACCCTCTTAGTCTCGGTCGATAAAAGTCACTTCGAGTCAGCATCACGAGGTGTCTGCGGTAACTTCAATGAGATTGCTGACGATGACTTTACCGGTCCCCAAAACTGCACGTACAATCCGACTAGCCAAAATGAACTGTTCCAAGCCGCTTGGATCAAGCAAGATGAAATGCAGTGCACCGAGTCAGACATGAAATCGATCCTTGAACAAGTGAGCGATTATCAAGCTTCCTGCTCGCGTAACTTAGCAGCACACGAGTGCGGTGGATTAAATGCTTATCCCATCGAGGAGATAGACGGAGAAACGTGTGTCGCCGCGGATGAAGAGCCAGTGTGCCAAAAAGGTTGTCACTCGTCTGGTAGCACCGTTCTCCATGGCGTAAGTCAAACCACCCTATAGCCCATTCTCTAGAGACATTGAAAATGATGCAATTTTACCTGTCGCGTTCTGTGAAAGACTACTTTCAATTTGTCAGCCGAGAATATTCCGCTACTGTTGGAAAAAATTCCCATGATAAATCAGATTTTATCATATCGTAGTACAGACAAATTTGTTTCTAATACAGAGAAACTTCAATATTTTAGTACGCAGTAGTAAATTATTTTCTTTTCCAGGTGACATTCAGGTGCTACAAACAGGGTAACGAACCTTCGGAAGTTACTGACAGCAAGGATCAAGGTTACGTGACTAAGCCGCCCTCGCAAAAGGAAGACTCGATAAAGACTGCAAACTACAACGCACCTAAGGACTGCACACCGGCCTCGCTGAACGCCGCACTGCACAACGACGGAGCGTGTTACGAGCGCGGCTATCCGGTGTCTCAGGAGGGCCCTATGGTCTGCATCTCCGGCGATCAGGCGGACGTGTGCAAGCCAGAGTGCAGGGTGATTGACACCCAACCTCGTGAGGTATGGTCACTTCCATGAACACTATTGATGAATTGTATTAACAAGAACTGTTTTAATGAACAACTTGAAAGCTCTTTTTGTAATAAGCTTCTATTAGGGAATATATGATTTTTACCGGCCAGCATGATCAAGATGTATTGTTGTTTGTGTAATGATGTACATAAGCAGCCAGCGTTGATTAGTAAGAGGTGGAACGTCGACTCATGTGAAAATAACGTATACGAGAATAAATTGTGCCTTTACTTTGAAGTGTTCAATAAGGACATGAAATATACGTTGTGAAAATCGTATGACAAATTCTGACCGGCTGACATTAACTTTACTTGTTGATGGCCTCTTTTGTATGACGTTTAGCTGTCCCATCACTCGCTCACTTTAAGATTAAAGCACGAACTAAATCATCAGAACAGCTATTTCGTATAATACAGTTTTGCCTTTTTTGCTAAATAATGCGCAGCAAGGACATCATGAGTATAATCAAGGTTTACCAAGGTATTGTAGCCATGGTTGACAACAGTTTTCTGATAACGGTTTACAGGTGCAAGGGAAGTGTTGGAACTACGCTGACGCTCCTCAGCCAGTGAAGGACGCCCTCCGGAAGGGTTACGCCAGCTCCCCAGCATCGCAGAGCCCTCAGTTCGAGCGTCGCATGGCCGTTCATTCCGCCCGCCTCTGCAGCCAGTCCGGCCAGTAGAGAGCAAGTCGGCACTGAAAGACGGAGTCCGGTGTCCCAAGTCTCATGACGTCATTACTTCTTCTGAATTATGAACATCCCGGAGTTGTCTGCGCTGTGCTGTGTCTGGTTTGTGAAGACATTACTTGATTGAAGTTGAAGCAAGTAAATAAACTTGCAGAATGTTATGGTTATTTTGAAAGTCTGTTTAGAGTGCGCTAGTGAAGAAGTATTCGATTTAGATGCGTGAGATTTTGGGGAGTCGACTCGCTGTGTTTCTGGGATGAACTATAACACAACTTGAAACTGTTTTTAGAATGACGCCGATCTGAAATAGGTATATTTGCTGACAAACAATCCTCGATGTTTTATTGAATCCTTTCATAGAAATTCAAATGAATCGTACATGTTTTAGCTGGTTTATTCAGTATAAAAATATTTATTTATTCGGAAAACTCCGACGTTCCATTACTAATTATCAAACGCGATTCCATCAATCGTGTCCCAACATTCGACAATCAAATACTACCCAAAATTGAATTACAATCAAATTCAATATATAACCCAACGTTTCAGAAATAAAGATAAGCGACTACAAACGGTTTTATTATCCTCAGAGAAAGGGAGCTGCTACTGATCTCGCAAATTAAGTCAGCCAAAAAACTGTGCCTCATAGTTAAAAACTAACTGAAAACATCATGGGCAAGCCTAGGATCGATATTTAATAAAGGAAAGCGAAACTATGCTTGCTACCAAAATACTATATCTGTATTACGATACCTGGAGTTGAAAATATATGAAGCGTAAAGAAAGACGAGAACTGCGTGAGAAAGAAGCTCATGGTTAAAAAAGTCCTACAGGAACGCTTGAGGTTTGACTAAGTCTTCGTTTGATATAATTGTAGTCTTAAAAGTTTTTCAGCTAGAAAATTATCGGGACTGTTACAACACCAAAACAGTTAACGTAGTGTCAGGTCAGACGCACCACGGCAACTCAATACACGGCTACTCAATACCTTCAAAATCGATTTTTGAAACCTTTTGAGGCTCTTGATAGGTATGAACGTCGATAAATTTTGAATACTTGCGGACAATTATACAATCAGAGCTTAAAGGGGAAAGTTACTTGACTAGCTTCAGAAAATAGCGCTCGTACTATTAAACGTCCAAGTCATCCGTGCACAAGATGGTATACATGAATGAATCTTTTCTTGAATATACCAGCAAAAATATCTTGGTTCAGCTAAAGAGCAACTAACCAGGAGTCGAACACGAATCCTGACAATAAACCTGGAAGAAATGTACGAGAAATACTTGAGTAATTTGGGTACTACAGGGACACTTCAGCCTCGGCTCAAAATTTTCCCTATGCTTCAATACCGTCAACATTTTTTAAACTACCGGTACACCAGCCGGACAAGACGTGCACACCTAATGGCAGTCTTAGACCCGAACGACACAATTGACAAGGTGCGAGCAAATTGAACATCGACTAACGTGTTCAGCACTCAAAAAATTGCTCTTTCATCACTGCAATTGAAAACTGGTGTATTTCAGGGCACAGTAGGGCAAACCACAACAGGAAAGAAAGCTGTACATCTCATGAAGTACAGTGGTAACGAAACTTTTAGTTCGAAAATGACAATTTTATTAATAGTTGGAGAAAATTTAAAAAGTCGTAAGGAGAAATAATTATAGCACTAATTAAAAATTAGCAATACTTACACAAGACACTCATTGCAGTAAGACTGAGAACGGCGTTCCATCAGATGGCCGTGGGTAAGATGGCAGCGGCCGACGCGCTACCGGCACAGGGCAATCTCCAGCCGCCGGCTGTGACACGTGGCTGAGGTCCACTTCTGAATGGTGAAGTTGCCCGATTCTGGTTAATTATTTACTTCTGTATTTCATCGATACTGTCAAACTCACCGTAAAACAAATTTTATAGGTGGATAATAGTTCCTACAAGGGATTCTAACGTTCATTGGTTCATCTTCAGAGAGAGCAGCGTGTTCTGCTGCAGAAACCAGCAACACCCCATGTCCAGAGCCCCAGCATATTGGCACCTGTTTGACGTTTCGACTATCTGCACGAGTGTCGCTTCAATTTTACTGCCTATAGAATGGTCGTCATGATGTAATTAAACGTTTTCTCTCACCCCTGAAACTTTAACAATACCGAAGCTATTTTATGGAACTTGTGTTATGCCCAGGGCCTTGACTAAAAAAAGCATTAAGTTAAGTAATTTTTGGTCCTCTTCAGAAACTTTAGAAAACCAACTGATAATATACATTTTCCTTCTATAGAAAATTTACGGCATTCTGAGTTAATTTGAACGTTCAGTCACAACATAACTATCAGTAACGATAACATAAATTGTACACTAACGCAGCTAACTAAAATAACAGTATCACACAGGGAAGGCGCAGATCGGCTAGGCACAATCAAATTAATGAAAGTACCATCACAATAAATATCGGTCTACTTTTTAAGTTCCCTCAAAACACAATTATAATCAGTTTAATTAATTGGATACAAGTATAGTAGTTAACCGTTGATAACTGGCGCTTCAGCATCTTCTATCTCACACCAAAAGCGCGTATCTTTTCATAGCTCAAGCGTTGCAGGAATTCAAAAATTTTCTACTCTGCAAACAAAATGGAAATATTCATTTCCATATTCTACGCATTTTCAAGTCTGAGGCGAGGGACAGTCATTTGAAAGGAACAAGTTTGCAGTACGTTGACTTCATAACTCAAAGAAGAGGTCGAGCATTTCCAGTCGTCTCTTTAAAGTTTCAGTGTCAGGTCACCCACCTATCCGAGTCCCGGGGTTTCTGCTGCCCACTCTTTACGGCCGAGCGCCTTACCCACGCTGAAACCACCCCCTGAGCAGCAATCTCAACTGCAATCTCTATGTATCGTAGAAGAGGTTGCACATTTCCAAATATCCCATCAAGGGCTCAGCGTTGAATATTTTGTTTAAGAGTTTGGTAATTATTTCGATCAGCCGTTGATGAAGCCCAGAGACCTCGCATTATCGTTGCTCGGGCACTCAGCAAGGAAGTGTTGTACCGTTAAATGGACAAGACAGTCCTTAGAGAATTGCTCGAGGTGACGTTCTATTAGGTAGCCATGATAAAGGATCAATTCTCAAACGGCACAGCACAACTTTCTGTCGTAACCGACGAATGGTAGGGGGCCGGACGCGGACTGTCGATTTCACCTGTCGTAGTTTATCATGTTGCACCACGTTCCATTTCTCTCGCCAAGCGGTGGAATGAGCGTTCTTATGGGGCCATATAGACCCCTGCTGGGCACGCCGAGGTCGTCAGGTCTGTCCGAGGCTGTTGGCTCCCTGGCAGCTCTATCCGCCCGTTTGTTGCCTTCTATCCAGCAGAAGCGCACACTCTTCCCCACACGGGAAAGGCTCTCAAAATGTCCGATACTATCGGGTGGAGATTAGTTTATGAATGGCTTGCAATGCGCTTCAGTCGCTAAAGACAGTGTAGGTCACTAACACAAAATCGGCAACCAGGGTTCGAGGGAACACGCGAAATTTCCCAACAGTGTAGAAATTAGCCTTGATCTGGTCGCTAAGCAGCCAAGACATGTTCAATGTGCAAGTGTCGCGCACGAGTAACCCCACTAACATGGTCCTTAATATCATTTCGATGAAGTTTTCCTAAGTCTACGTGACACAAAGCTATCAAAAAAGCCTTCATGAGTTAAGGCTGCCGTCAGAGGACTTTGGGGGAAATAAAAATCAAATTTGACTTCTATAAATAATTTCACGTAGGATTTTTGTTATAGACATCTACAAATACCAATTTCCATAATATGATAAATATTGTTACAAATAAGAAGCATAATTTTTAACTCAAAATAAATTCACTCACATTAGAAAAAATCGAAATAGCGCGAATGTTAAGTAGAGCCTGAGGCGGCTTGTAACAAAAAACATGCAGAAACACCCACCAAGGCCACGCCATAAGGCGCACAAGATTGCAGACCTCCCTTCTGAAGCCGCTAAGATTGCACACCTTCCTTGGAAGCTGCACGGATTGCAGGCTTTCTTTTAGATGCGTCACCGATTCTAAGCCTTTCCTTTGAACACATAGCGAATTAAACATATGTCTGGTCCGCGCCCGGGTAAGGTAAAGAGGAACACAATACATCTATTGCAAGAGCCAGCCACCCGTGCCATAGGGTTGAACATGAACATCAAGGGGGTGGCAATTTTAAATACAAATGGTGTGACAGCACCGACAAACACAAGCAAAGACCCAAGCGCATTCGAATCGCACTACTCAACAATGATACAATAGACACTCGCTCTACGATAACCATACTAGCAAGACTTAATTTCGAGGGTATATAGTGTTCAATAGAAACGGGTAATGTTTGTTCACCATGCACATCTTCAGAAGAAAAATGAATGAAGGAGAAATGAGCTGGAGGTAGACGACAAATCATCTGTGGGTATTTTCAAGTGGTTGCAGGTGTGCCGCCAGTGCGCATGGAACAGGACTGCTGCACGTGACAGGGCCTATAGCACTCTAATCAAGGAGATTATGAACGGCATGCCTCCTGAAGTGAGCAATGCCGAGGTCAGTTTGGAGAGCCCGAACACCCGGTCGACAACGAGGCGGTATTACTCAGGAATGTAAGGAGGTTTCGTCGCAATGCAGCACGAGTTATCACGGCCCACATGCATTCATCAGCCCCACCCGCACCACCACTATAATTACTCAAAGAGCAGCAAAAATAGTTACAGTAGTCCTAATGTTACCTACCATCCAACATGCTCAAGTATACAATGAAGTAAATTGATTGCAGCGAACAAATAATAATTACAATGCTTAAGACTACAACAAGGACTTTTAATAATTATTATAATAATAGTCTACATCAGGTTCATAGTTGGCAGGTGCACGAGTGGCACTCAAGAGCACACGTGCAGTCGCACCCACACTCCTCACAGCAGCGACATGCACGGCAGCTGCTGTTAGCAAGAGCTCCATCTCGGCTCTGTAGAGAGAATGCGTGCGGCACCCAAGCCCGACAACCCCTAAACCTTTTTTATACAAAAGCAGCAAACACGGATGCTGCTACTACTCTATTCAACAGGCGCGCCGTAACTCCAGCATATGCACAGCAACAAATGAAGAAAAAAACACCAGCAAAAATAAGACGCGTCAATTATCCTTTGTCGAGAGCCCAACTAGGGATAATTCAAGCCTTCTAAAGCATCGAGATACGCCAACGAGCATCTCCAGAACCGCTGCCTGCGGGAACAAGGTACTACTGAAGGGTGACGATAAGCACAGCATGCCTTAAGAAGTAAGAAGGAGCCGTGAAGGCATGCTTTGATAAAAGGCTCCGTTGAAACAAAGTAAATGCATTAACGCCACGACCGTTCGTTCATCCATTAGCGCATTCTACGCAAGTTGATCGGTGGGAACAGTCTGCATCACAGCGCAAACCTACAGCGATTTCTCGAGACAAAAAAAAAATGAAGTAGTATGAGCAAAAAAGTATCAGACTAATTGAAATTTAGATGACCTAGATACGTCAGTTCACTTCAACCAGGTTCATGAAAAACAATTTCACCATCCTTGTGGTTCACTCTTGGGAACTGGATGGAGTTGTCTGCATCTGCTACAACAATTTTTTCCAAGGTTTACAGCATGAAGAACAATAGGAGTACGGGGCATGTATTATCTAGTTAAAGAGTATCGTCACAGCGCAGCACTGGAACCCAATGAAATTTGTAACTCCATTTTACAAGAAAAAGGCATCAACGAAGACGAAAGCGCATATCTACAAAAGTTTTCAAACAGAAGTTCAAAGCAACATGCTACAAAACAATTACTGAGAATGTTAAATACTTTGTAGAATACAGAAGCAAACAGGAAGAGGTTAACAATGATTTTGAGATTAGAATTTGTAAATAAAGAAGATAGTAAATTGGATAAACACAACAAAGTTAGAGTACGATGAGCTGCGGTTCAACCAAGCTTCACTACCCAGCCAGCTATGTGCAATCAATAAATAATAATTACAAAACTAAACAAACCATGCACTAAATGAGCTTGCACAGTAGCTATGGCATTGCGCCGGAAACGTATGGATAATGTCTCTGATGGTACAAATCAACAACGTAAAGCATCGAATATTGAGAGGTGCGCCTCTTCTACATGCAAACGGAGGCTTTCCTTCGAGGAATGAAACAAGAGAACTAATTTAGAAGAGCGAAAGCAAGAGCTTTGCCGGTAGCGCGAGAATGAAGCACTTCTCCCGTGTCATGTTCTAGTTAGCGACAGTTGTATCCATGCTACAGGATCTCACACTTCGGCTGCAGTACAATAAACGGAGCTAACTCGGAGCACGAGCGCAGGAGGGCGTCTCTAATAGCAGAACTTTATGCGTCTTTTCACAGCAAGAAAGCAGCCTTTCTGGACGGTGAGCGAGAACGAAAGCGTCACATGCATCCATGGTTAATTCTTCTCTCAAGTAAAAACATTTTCTACATTTGATAGATCTTCACCCTGAACATGTCAAACAAGGCCTGTACAGCGGCAACAATTTCATATCTAGTTAACAGTTCATTTTAAAGATATTTACGAAAGGGGGGCCAAAAAGTCGTCGTCTTCTTAGACGCACTCAAACTATCAATGACACTAACGCTAAACAACACAATTTCAAAGGGCATCTCGTTTCAAGTATCACTCTTCATATCAAGATCAGCCAGCAAAATTTACGCGTTTTCTACATTACAGCTTGGTTCCAAAGAGAAAACGAAAAGTAACTGATGAAAAAATTCCCTCCTAGTGTGAACTGAATTGAAGGAGCTGAAAGATTCCAGTTAGAAGAGAAAATAAGAATATGTAAAGAACACGAAAGAAGTACGCACAGAAATCGAAATGAGAACTAAAGAGAGACGGTTCCAAAAGTACAGAGAACAAAATGCAGAGGTAATTCAAAGGCTGTTACACGCCGTAGCCTTGATACGAGGGCATGCCACCAGCTTGTGGCGCATAGCCGATGTTGTTGGTATAGCCTGCAGCGTTAGCATAGCCGGGGGCCATCACTCCAGGTCCCGCAGTGATCATCAGCTGAGGTTCTCCTGTAATGCCAAGTCGCATTATGGTACACAGCAAAACTTTGTCCCAAGTTTAAATAAATGACACAATGTAACGTGATCTTTATTTCTGTCAAGCATGTATTTATTATTTCCTAGCTCCTTTAACTGCAAAATAATAAATTCTCACCATTTCTATGAAACTTAGCGTTTGTGTTATACTTGCATTACATTCATTACTGAAAGTACATTTAATTTTTTCAGTTAAGCTACCAAGAAATGAGAAATTATGATCTCAACCCATGCATAAGACGAGTGAAGTTAAATTTCGCTACTGAGCCACACATCGTAGAATTGGATTTGAGCGTCAAGGTTGTTAGCGCTTGCTTTTTCCGTGCTTGAGCTAACACAGGCATGGTCAGAATACTAGTGATGATAGTTAATTCAAATGAAACGACAATAAAGTTGCATAGAATATGGAGTATTGCGAATGAGTCGGTTTTAAAACGTACTTCAGGAACATGTTTGTTTTACCAACACGTGTCTGAAATACAACTAGAAAAGCCTTCATCATTGCATATAGTCTGCTAACTACTGCAAGAAAATGTGCCACCATAAGAAACAATGTAATGAATAAGTAAAAAAAACAACGGTACAGAATTGAGTGAATCAAACTAAAACAAAGGAATACTTTTAAACTACATAGACTATGAATAACCATATCAACGTTTAGGAAACAGAAAAAATACGATATTAACATAGAAATATATAACCCACATTAAAAATGATGCCATGATAGAAATGAAAATGTCAAGATAACCGCAAATTATATTCAATAGCAAATCAACGGATCCTGTCAACCCATTTGTACCCAACGTAGCATCTACAGAACACTGATACCTAGTGGAGGTTTTCAGTGTTGCATTTTCGCATGATTGGAATATATTACACAATTTTATTTAAATATAAAAATTATGCTCAATAACATAAGCAATTGATACAAACTCAGAATATCATCACAACTTTCCCTGCAAAACTGAGTATATTTAGAAAAACCATTTCCCTCGAGATCAAATGGGTTGAACTGCACTTCAATTCCGCATGAAACTAAAGAAGATAGGGCACTCACCGATCATGTTCATCATGGGCTTATTTTCCGTGGTATCGTTCTCCTCTTTCCGTTTCGTTTCGGCTTCCTCGAGCTTGTTGACCTTGCCCACATATTCCCGCATGACATTGATGAGGTAAGGCATGGCGAAGTCCATGATGTTGTGACGCCAGGCAAGCTCTAGAATAACGTCAGGGTTGAGCTGGTCATAGCAGTGGAAGAGACAAGCAGCAAAACAATCGTGATTGCCTTCCTCCAAGAACCAAGCGAGCAGCTCTTCAGCAATATCAGAAGTTTTAGACTCGGCAGCGTACTCCATGGCATCTCTGTACAGTTTGTCCTTTTTACACAGCTGCACGGATTGCTTCCATCGGTTATTGCTCTTGTAAAGGTAGGCAGCAATGCGTCTGAACTCGATGAGCTCGTGCTTCTCTAAACTTTGAGCAAGGGAAATTGTATCGAAGTGATCGAAAGCGTCGATGGAGGTGCGGAGGCCAGTGTAGTCTTCCTCTTGAATGAGCAGAGAATTGAGGGCCTCGTTGATGGCTTTGTTGTTTAGGTTCTGAACGGAGCGCAGGTAGCCCTTGACCAGCTTCAGGTGGTCCATCTAGAAAAACGCGCATGTTGTTCAATAAATCAATGTTGAATCTAGCGTACACGTCGGGAACATTTTTGGTTGTCATGGAAATCAAATATTTTAAAACTTATTTCGGTGAGAGCCATATAACATATCTTGCACACTAAATATATCTAAATGTTTCATCGTGCTAAGAAATGTTAGCTCAGGTTTATCTGCGAGCCAGACACAATCATCAAAAGAGCCTGATCTGGCGCACGAGTCGTGTGTTGCTCACCCTCGATCCATTGCATACCATTACAGTACACTAAAATCAGGGTTTACCAATAGAGTACAATATTACCATGAAGACGTTTTCCACAATTAAAGTTGCACTCATCGTTACAACGTATTAAAATTAGCTTTTAGTAATTTTCTACTGAGAAACATTTCCCACTAAATTTCACGAATAATCGCTAAATCATATTCAATGGTTTATTCTTTTCAAGTTGTACCAAGCGACCAATTTTGAGTGTGATCAAGAACTCTCGTGCATGTATGCGAAGGAAATTTCTCGGTCACTTCAGAGTGCGAGATTTCACCTTGGAAAAGAAGTTAACAGCGCGGGTATGATCCATCCGAGGAGAAAGCACCACCAGCAGGTCGTTGAGCAGCATCGGCTTGTAGTCCAAGTAGAACTGTATAGCCTTGTAGTAAAGCTCAATATTGGCTACCTGTAGGAAGGTTCACATTAAGATTGAAGCGTTCACAACGGCACTAAAATGAAAACATTTGAGCACAGCAACAAGAACCTGACACGTCTTATTACGATCAAAAGCACAACCCATGTATTTCCATCATCAAAGCTGCAATCGCTAACACCCATCACTTTCATAGCAGAAATGGGAAACATGCTCGGGCATCACACGTGAGAATATGGACCGGAAAAAAAAAAGAGTGACGGCCTCACTTTTGTGACGACGTCTTTGAAGTGTGACTCCCTCCAAGCCTCCGTGGGGTGGTTCATCATGGTGAGTACAGCGTTGTCGTACTCTTCGTATTTGTCGTACAGGAACACCAGCTCCGCCCACAGATGTGCCTGCTCTGCAGCTCGAAGCACCTGTGCCGATCACAGGACAACTTTAAAATCCAATTCAAATCAAACGCACCCATGAGGTATATCTCAACACTTGTTTTAACAGAGAAAATGTACATCACTAATTTTCAGTTTGTGCTAGTCGTCTGAATATTTTACTAGAGATTGGTTTTTATTCACACTACCACTATTTCCAGGCAAATTAAAGTGATCGAAATAAGCTGAATAACGTATCACGAACACTAGAAAAAAGCACCTAAAAAACTGAAATGGGTAATTAGATTTGCTTGGTAGAGACGATTAAATGAGGTAAATGAACAATTTTTTCCCACTTTACACGGTGAAGATATTGCTTTTCGAACACTGACCACTGCAGAAGGAAAAGGATAAAAGGCTGACGACCTCACAAACCAACACACGCTCACCTTAGGAATGTTGACACGGGACCAGAAGAGTTCGAGATGCTCTCTCATCTTCTCGGTCTTGTACTTTGAGTAGAGAATGGCGAGTTCGGTGAACATGCCCATGTGGGCCCGCTCGAGACCCAGCGCCGCCTCCAACAGGTTGATCAGCTCCGCAAAGTGACCACGATCCTGAACGACAAAATTATTATTTAACTGTCATCGTTTATTCGATTTGTAGCTGTAAATTTGGCGTATAAGTTGCACGACATTGGAGAAAAGGAGGTGCCTTCATGCACCCAGGAAATAATTGCGTCAAAAATGACGCCAGCTTTTAACGATGCAGTTTTTATTAACCCTGTTTGCTATCTGTGTGACGATAAGTCCGAAAGAAATTTCAAGAAAAATGGGGAATTAAAAAAAATCGGAGGAGAATATGGAAACTTTCTCCCTCAGTAGTAAGTGCTCTTAACCCCCACCCCAATACTTTTCGATTTTTTATAATTTTTATGACTCGGGACGCATCACATTGGGTGACAACATCCATAACTCTTAGTAAAAAAAAAGCTCATAGGAAAAAGAGCGGATAGTAATCAAAATAGAATAATTAATTGCCGCAGAATAAAATTGAAACTTTGGTTAACTTTTTGACAGACTTCTGCAGCAAAATAAAACTAAGACTTCATAGTTCTCATCACAGTTTCCCAGCTTACAGTATCTGAATCTTGTTTTCAAAGTTATATTCCCTCGGCAAAATGGGAAATGCGAAGAAATTACTTTCAATCTGTTAGCAAGAATGCTATACAGGTAGGCTACTGCTGGAATAATTGGTCATTATGTCAGTTGCCTTACAAATTTGATATCCTGGCTCGATACACTACACTTTAAAAAGCAGAAGCTATTAAAGAATTATACTCATTCATTGGGATAATTCAATTATAATATGACAGAACCTAGTTGCGAGTAAAACAGAGTAAATGGAAAAATGTTTTATCGTTGCCAATATATATGCATCTTCGAAGTCGGAATGCAGAGTACACGAAAAAAATCAAACGGTAGGGAGAAGTCCTCGAACCTGGTAATAGTTGATAAGATCCTCCAGTTCATCGGCATGCACGACGATATGGAGACCACAGTTCTGCGCCAGACGGAACTGTTCATTGTCAACGCAGGCGAAGCAGACTTCCTTCCAGGTGCGTGTGCTGTTCGCCTTCCTGGCGCTCTCGACAGCGCCCTGGAACTCCTTCAGGTGCACTAGGGTGATGGCCAGACGCGCGAAATTGCTCACGTTGTTGTACAGGAGCTTGGCCGGTTCGAACATACCTTCGTCAAAGCAGCGATCTCCGATCTGTGGTAAATAAAATTATGTTCACACTAAAATTGAAACTTAAAAGCTGCTTTGTTGTTTTCGTTACAAGCACTTTATTAAGTCCAGAATAACAAGCACCAAGTAATTTATTCCCTCTTTAATATAGCCTGCAAATGAAATAGCCAGTTGTAATGGATTGTCACGAACTAAGCAATCATGGTACCATAACCTTCAACTGCCAATTCAACAAAGCTCTAACGGAAAGTCACTCAAGTTGAGCAAGGAGATTTTAACTTACACTCTCAAAATGCACCGACAGTTCACACCTGAACATTACGTTAGTGCCCTGCTTTCTTGTCATTAATTACAGTTCGGTGCTAGTAATTCCTGCGGAGTTTCGAAACTGTGTTTGAAAACTCCATGAGACTAACGCAGGGTTAACCGTTTACCGACGAAATTATTTTTGTGATAAGGCTGCACTCAGCAGGTAACAAACAAGCACCCTTACGAAATTATTACTTAATTAGACATCCTTACGAAAGTGGATTTAGAAATCCATAGAAGCTATTAGAAATACAAGCAATATTTACCACAAGCGTGACATCAGCAAAAAATTTCCTAATCTTTTTTCTACAGTGGATTTCTTAACGCTATAGTAAGTGGCCCTAGGAAATGCAGCAACTTACGAGCCGGCCTCACCTTTTGAATGTCGGCGTGGTTAGGTGCGGCAATGAACTCCTCCAGGTCAGCTAGTCTGTTCGTCTTGGCATAGGCGTACACGAGCTCACTCTCCACGTAAGATTCGCGGGCCTTCTTCCGAGCCATCACCAGGTAACGGACCAGGTCCTCCCACTGACCTGAAGTGTGCCGAAATAAAACGATTACTTAAAGTCATTCGCTAAATTTGACGGTTGTCGTAAAAAAAGTGTTCCTAGACCAGAATTGATAAAAAACATTCATTAAATACATCGTACAATTAAATCGCCTAAAACTAAGGAACAAATGAATTCGCTAATGTGAGTTGTTACAAACATTGTAAACAAACTATTCGACATCTATGATCATAGATATTTCCATACGTATGATACAAGACACATACATACAATTTCCTAAAAATGATCTCCGTTCTACTTTCGTGACATGTATACTTGATATATGTTAGAAGTTTTTGAACAATTTTTCTTAGACCACTGTAACATGGAGACTTGAAACATTTAAAAACTTGCGATCGATTTTTCTCGCGTGACTCTGAATGGACTTACCAGTTTGTGAGGCGGTCTGCACGACATCAATGTAAGCGGTTGGGTCGTCAGCTTTGATGTAAGAATCGATGGCCTCCTTGACAAGCGACTGCTGCAGTTGCGCCTTGGCAAGCTGGCTCCAGACGGCGCTTTCGTTGCAACGCTCCGCGAATTCGTAAGCACGGTCCAGGTTTGTGATGTGCTCAATGAGCACCTGCACAAAAAAAGCTCGCACTATAGATTTTTCTAAACTGAGATGAATTGAAATAGCTTGCAAATATGCAAGGTCATCATAAAATGAAAATGAGTACGACACGGCTATGCGATCCGAAGATTGTATCATCCCACATCGAGTATGAAGCAATACCTTAAACCTATTAGGGAGAAAACTGTGGTTTTCGAGTACATACCTGAATAGCGGAAGTGTTCACATCAAACTTTTTGAAAATAGCGAAGGCCTCCTCGTAGAGTTGACTGCTGATGGCAATGTTAGCGATGTCAGGTGCGTCGTAGTTGTCGAGTCGGGTGATGTAATCCATGACGCGAGTGTGGTCTGCCTTGATCGCCGTCAAGATCAGCAGATTCTGGAGGTTCCTGTACATAAAAATGACTTTAAAAAAATTCCGGTACCGCAGACAGGCCACAATGGTGTGCAGACTTTTTCAAATGTAGTGTTTAATCTCCCTTTCCTAAAGAAAGTACTACGTCTGGGACTACATGAATAGAAGACTAGTATGCTACCACTTGCAAAACGGCGCCCCAGCACTACGCATCAAATTATAATCTAGAAACAAGTCCCTTCAGTTGTAGTTTGAATACCTGCATTCCTAAAGAATACCTTAGATACCTTGGAGATGTTTGGGCCTTCACGCCCGGGCCACACTGAGGTGCCGCCGCTTAAGTTAATGGTGATAGTTAATATTATATATTAACTAATAGCTAACAGTTTGACCATAATTCTGTCCTAGAAATGCTGCACAGGTAAAGCGACGACTAATATCAACCGCCTTCAGAAATGGGAATAGAATATACTAGAAAATCCAATCAAGAATGCCATCAGACAACGAAAGTAACCACCACATGGAATCACACTATCGATACTTCATGTCTCGCGCAGAGTAAACCGAGGACATGAGAATGCCAGACGTTTTGTCACCCGATCCACATTGGGAAATCAACTCTCGTCTAACACAAACACAGTCATCCTACAAAATCTCATCTACATTACACAGAGAGTACACCTGGAAGTACGAGCCCATCACTAATACTGATGCAGTGTGATAAAATGAACGATTCCGGGTGTCCTGCCTCTCTGAACTACAACACGACCGAACTCGAAGTAGCTTTACTTCATCAAGATAAATTTTTACACTAGTAATAGAGTCAAAAGCACGGAAGTGAATGGTGTTAGTGAAGCAACTAGTTTCGAGTGCACCTAACGTGTCCCAACAAAGCACAAACTGTATTTTAAACACACTATTGTTTTGTCAGTCCCCATACAAAGCAAAAAGCTCATCCAACAAGCTAGATGACTGGAACAAATGATCAATTGGCCTGTGCAGTGATGTTTTCAAATGTATCAGAGGCTTCGATAGTCAAGTACTTTATAACAATACTACTTCCCAAAAATTGTACCTAGTATACTTTAGTTCATGAGTCCATTTCAAAACCGAATTCAATAAGAAACTCCTTAAAAATATTTATAACATAAATTCAACATGCAGACATAAAAGTAGAAATACGGTAGCACCCGAGAAAGAATACCTATCTACAAGTGCGGTGGAAAGTAGCCCTACACGAGTATGAAACCTTGAAATACTGTGAAATTTAGCAACACATGAATACGAATTTAGCGAACCCTCAAATCTGAAGGAAAATACCTGTGATCACTGAAAGCCGAATTGTCGAGTACTATCTTCTCGAGCAGCTCGATGAGTTCGTTGGGAAGGTCAGCCGTCATGAACGCCTTCACGGTGACAGAAATGTCCTCAGGGTCCTGGGTCTCTGAAAGGGCCGTCTGCACAACCTGCCGACACCACAAGGACGCCTCGTTACTAGCCTGAGGTGGTGTAATTTGCACGCATGTTTTGTGTACCAGACACCGCACCAACTTCCCGGTTTGCACATTCGATTAAATAACAGAAAATATACAGTGGAACAAATTATTCATACGCACGAACAAGGTACCTTGGATTTAGAAATTTGTTCGTATCTGTTAGGTCTTGCATGTGATAGTGGTTAAAATCAAAGGAGTACGCGAGATTTGCGTAGCTAGCTATCATATTTTCAATTAGACTCAATCATTGACAACAAAAATATGATAGTAATTACATAGGTTACATAATAAAAGTATGGTCTTTGACACGAGCCGAAAGATTGAGATTTATAGTAAAAAATTGAAGGAATTGAAAAAAATTAATTCTGTAACAAAAAAAAATAATATCAACGAAAACAGGCCCTTGTAATATTTCAATTGAATCATCATCTCAGAGAAAAGATTATTAAATTATATTATCAGGTTAGAGTGGTTGTTTAAAGCTCTCTATCCACATGAAGTATGATTCAAAATGAAGAGAGCGAAAAGGAAAGAGCCATTTAGCACTGAGTTTAAAAAACGCGGAATCTATGCACAGGTGTGTTCTCACACAGGATTCTCTGCGTATAGGAAGAGGAAGAAGAGATAAAAATAATCAGGAAAAAAGTATAAAAATGAAAAGCAAAGTAGGCACGAAAGCTAGAAGTCCCACAGGTTTGGTTAGAGTCGAGGTAACTTAATAGCGTCTCTTTAGAGGTCGCCAGTCCCCATAGCAGAGGGAAGACGAACCTAATCCTATTCCTTGTATGTCCCTGAAGCTCAGAAAACAGATTCGTCCCTCGTATACCTCCAAACTTTTTGGTAGATGTGATAAGGATAGAGCAATCCAGTATGATACTAGTCACGAGTTGACACGCGTTTAGTGTAGTGAGTGTAGCTAAAGAAGACCACAGGAAAGAGATCGGTATTATTTTAACGAAAAGATTTCGCGCGAATCTCAAGTTAGAGAATGAAACGTGTGGTGTCTCGATAATAACTTTGTGGAGAACAACACACACCTCAAAGACAATCTCAATTTAAAGTAGGCTTTGAACAGGCTAAAAATAAACCCTGAAAAGAGCTCTGAACACGCTAAGACAGACCTCGAAAAAAGCTCTGAACGCGCCAAAACAAAACCAGAAACCTAACTAGTCGAGAAAAGGAGACGAGAATTATGGAGTACCTGGTCAATGAGCTGACGTCGATACTGGTTGGTTTCTTGCAACACTTCAGCCCAGAGCTCTGGGTCACGGCGCTGGACGAGGTAGCGAGCCTCGTTCTTGAAGAGAGAGTTATCATTGCACACGTTGATGAGCTCTCTGTCACAGTGACCGCGCTCGTACGCAATGCAGGCGAGGTGTGGGTCGCGCTTCTCGCAGTACTTGCCTGCCAAGGTACAAGTTAAGACTCTGTAATTTTGTGTATTCAGGTTTTTCGAAAAAATAACGAGCACATAAATTCATGGGGATTACTGCCAACGGAGGACTGTAGGCATTAGAGCTTCCAATGACCAACCAACGTAACTCTCCTTTGTTAGGCACATAAATGTAAGCCCCATGTAAACATATCAATTTCTAAAATTACATAATACTGTCAGAGCAAGAAGAAGGTGAGTTCAAAGACTACGTGTTTTTTGGATCGTGGTTGCCTTGCACCATAAACTAGTGCGCGCGTTGCCCATACTGAGTTATGTAAAAATCAAGTGCAGTGTATTTCTCGAACGGATGAACAGGAACTTAGAGTGCGATGTACTCACTTAAATGTCTACTAAAATATACTGCACTTAATTAGAAGTCCAAAAAAAATTTCGGAAACTTGGAAAGAATTAATATATCACATAAGTACTCGACTCAAGAGTTAGCTCGGATAATTTACACCTCGTAGCATGGGAATGTGAAATTAAATGACATCACAGAAACAAACATTTTACGGCTTAATACACCTGCTGGATGTTCACGGAAGAACTTGCATCAAAAGGTGATCAAGTGATACAAGCATAATTTATCTTCCCCTGAAGTATTCCGTATTTGACAACTTCTGAGTACTCGACTCGCGATCAACTACCTTGTCGTCGTCATTTCAAAGCACCGAATCACGCGTCTTCCAAATGACCCCGCGCAAGTGTTGGGCAGCTAAGCCAAAACAAACTCTCTGCACATTTAACGTCAATAGAGACCCTATATATCCAGCATTAAGCTCGACTCTCCGTACATTTCGCACAAATCCAAAGTTCTGATGAGCGTACCAACAACTTTGCTGTCGTAGTGCTGGTTTTCCTTGAGGAAGCGTTCAGGGTTGTTGTTAGCATCGATGTAGATCTTGGCGATGGCGTTGTGGGTGGCGGGTTCGGTCACGCCCTCGTGCACGCGCGACTCCAGCCACGACTGCAGGAGCTTGAGCCTGTTCCGCTTCTCCACCTGCCATCACAACAACGCATAAATGTCGAGTGCATGCGCTGTAACCTTAGCAGGATTCAATCGTATTAATGAAATAACCAGTCAATTCAATTTCCTAAAAACGTCTAGTGGATGTGTTGTTACCTAACTAAGCAGGATTCTATCGTATTATTAAAATAATCAATTCGAGTTCTAGATAGGTCAAGTGTCAAGAAATGCATATATGTATAACACGTAAATAACACACTGATCACATGAGACCACAAGCCATAAGAATCTAGCTATAGTAAAAGAGGGCTAAAATTAAATACAAGAACTTGAGACTTTAATGAAATGGGAGTAAAACTCCAGTCGAAATTGAATGAGTTTATGAACGTTTATTGCACTTGTTTGGCCCCTTCAACATGCATGTAAATTCAAATTGTCCAAAGACGCTCAAGATACAAGACATAGGTAGGTAGCGCATGCGGTACAACTTGTTGAACCCCCAGATTTTGTCATTTCACGACCTATAATTTAAATTTACTGTACCATTTCGCATTATTTTCATCGTCTTTACCACCAGTGTCAGCAGTCGCACTTGCTCTATTTTCCAACATTTCGACAAATACATCAGTCATCGGGGTGGACCTTTCGAGGTCACATAGAAAAATTACGCAGGATCACAAATGTTCCCCAACTAGGGAATTCTAAATTTGGGCGGCTGAGTGTGAGCACACAAGGCACTTAATGTGGACTCCATGGTGTAGTGGTTAGCGTGATGGCCTCACAACCGAAAAGACCAGGGTTCGAGCCTCGGCTCAGGTGGGGTTTTTCACGTGACCACGGAGTACTTCCCTTGGAAAGGGAAGTTTAAACCACACATTCCTCACATCCCCTACCACACCAGTAGTTGTAAGGCATTTAAAATCCAACAGTAAATCGTGTTGGAACAAATAAAGGTTCTTTTTTTATTCTTTAATGCTTGAGCCCCGCACGCACCTCTTCGACGAGCTCGTCCGTAGAGAACTGTCCTCGCACCACCAGGATGAGTTGCTTGATGACGTCTTCAGCGCAGTCCACATCCAGCAGACCCCCGATCACCACTGGTAGCCTTGATGGATTCACCTGCAATCCAAATAAATAAGTAATCATATTTAGGGATTCGAAATTCGTACTGTAGGGAGCTACGATTAGTGAGAAATATATTACACAGATCCATTTCAGCACTAGGAAAATCACAGGAAAACTATTTAATTCTTGAGAAAACTTTTCCCAGAATGTAGGACTAGGTCTATGTACATTGTTATGTATCGTAAAAAAATGCCACTGAAAGGAGATCAGCAATTTTCTTATACATTTTCATGCACACATTTTTGACCACTTGAAGAGAATTTGATCCAACTGTCAAAATAAAAAAACTCTAGACTTAAACGAAGTACACGCTCCCCAACAGCTATAAAAAGTTAACAATAAAGGCTGCTCATCATCAACCTTCAACTAACGAAAGATTTTAAAGAAGAACAAACGTAACACGCACCTTCTGTACGTAGATTTCAATATACTTCTGCAGGTTGTTGCGGTAGAGGTAGAGCACGAGATCGTGCACGAAGTCGAAGCGATCGCACACAATGATGAGCGGCAGCTGATCGGTGAGCTTTGCCTCCTTCAGGAAGTTCTTCACACGCTCAGGGTTGTAGCAGTTGCTCTCCCGACATATTCTCTCAACCTGGCAGAATAAAAGGGCGCCATCAATGGTCAGAACGTCATGAAAATTTAAAGTTTTCTATATATAAGCCAATAGAAAAAAGTGCAATAAAAAGCATACGATATTCAGCTACGGTATATACAAAAAAATTGTAAATGGTAACCCACACCTGGGTTTGGGTTTTGAGTCGAAGTGAATTAAAATGGGATAAATATTCTAATTGACTTACGAACGTTAATTATACTTGTTTAGGCA